>WAAG01043038.1:8203-59469 GCA_013390105.1 Tichodroma muraria | reverse complement strand
TTGTCCTTTATTAAATTTTTTTTAAATACTAACAAGAAAGAGCACTTCGTTTTTCACAGGTACAAATCTGATTTCATGTGTATGCTAAAATTGCACCGTTCAAGTTCCAAAACTGAGATTAGGGCAGCACATTTCTAAAAAGTAGCATTAGGTCAGTCTTAGAAATATGTCTTAATATTCTTCCTTCCCCCGATATACACATAATTGCCCAATATAGGCAATATACACAAGCCTATACATGGAAATGTCCAAAAAGCAGTTTGTCTTACCTTGGCCAAAAGTATACACGTGACCATCTTTAGTCAGCGCAACAGAGAACTGAGTTCCACAGGCAACTTTTTTTATTCCAATTCCACAAAGAATATCCACTTTCTGTGGGGTAAAGTGAAAGGAAAACCAGCTATAGTATTACAAGATATAAACTGAAAGCAAACACAAATTTAATCTGTAACTCCTGCTTCCAAAAAAGATTTCTTTTTATTCCCATTGTGCAGCACACACATTGTAGGATTATTTTAATTAATACTTGGAAAATAATACAGGAAACAGAACTACATTTTTCTTTTCAACGGAATGAACACTTTATTCTATGTACGATGATTCAAAATACCTTTTTTTTTTCTGGGAGTGTGGAAGTGACATGGGAAGAAATAGATGGGTGTGCAAACAACCTTCTCCCCAGTTTCCAAAAGAAGAAATCTCTCCTCTCTAAGGTAAGCCTCAGATTTTCACTATTTGTACTGCTGCTGGGACACAGCCACTATGATGTACACAAAATTCTTGAGAGTACCAGGCTCAGCATAATGTGTCATCAGAATTATTTGTGCCAGATTGTGTAACAACAGCATGGAATTAATAACGTCTGGAAATCACCTTCTCAACACTATGCAACACCTTTAACAGCACTGAAAGTTTATGCAAAGAATCATTTCCCCAGGAATCTAACCTGTGGTGAGGACTTTGCAGTGGAATTTCCCAAACCAAGTTTACCATAATCTCCATCTCCAAAAGCCCAAACCATTGAGCCATCTGTTGACACAGCCACAGTGTGATTGAGGCCACAGGCCACCTGGGTGAGAGAAATAATGTTATTGCCACTGCTTTTGCTGACTTGCTAACTCAAACATATCAGCTACCTTTAAAAAGAAAAATTGTGTTTTAAAAATTAACTCTCCCTGTAAAATCACGAAAACTTCCATTAGAGTGTCTTAAAGATACTCAGGACTGAAAAAATACAGCAGTACTTTTTCAACACTTGCTTTCTCTCAGCTCATAGAACCAAAGGACAGAATTATGCCACACATGTTCCCTGCTTAAAAATACAGTTCATGCTTAAAAATGCCTAAATCTTGAAA
The DNA here is from genome assembly GCA_013390105.1 of Tichodroma muraria. Classification (NCBI taxonomy): domain Eukaryota; kingdom Metazoa; phylum Chordata; class Aves; order Passeriformes; family Sittidae; genus Tichodroma; species Tichodroma muraria. The sequence continues at coordinate 58,114 of WAAG01043038.1, read as the reverse complement.
TGTTAAAATGTTAAAAACATGGGTAGTTTTGCACAAAGAGGATCAAGAGTCAGGAAAGCAATTATTTAAAAAATCATGCATGGTCAAATTCTGCCATCATAATCAAAATAAAAGCCAAGGTTAAAAACCAGAACTGAACACTTAAATATGTTAAAAACACAATCTTTAAACTAAGATGCATTGGTAATTTTAGATAAACCATGCCTGGCCAATCTGGTAACCTTCCAGCGCCGTCACTCGCTCTGGAAGCTTCTTATTGGAAGTATTTCCAAGCCCCAGTCGACCATAATCACCATTTCCAAATGTAAAAAGTTTGCCATCTGCTGTCACCACAGCTGAGTGTTTGAAGCCACATGACATCTGGAAGTAAAATAAGCATTATTTTTACACACATTTTACATTTGGGTGGAAGTTTATACTGAGTATTACATGTACATATGTAATGCTTTCCCTGACCCTAAGCAATATCCATTTTTAATGAGTTAAACTACAGACATTTTAGTCTACATTAACAATTTCACAGACATTACCAATTAACAATTAATTAACAATTAGATTAATTGTTAATTAATTAAAATATTAACAATTTCTACAGACATTAGCAATTTCTCCAGCAACTCATCTCTTAACTCTTTTCAATGGCAATGTTATGGAGGGAGACTGGAGGATATTTGCATGAAGTATTTGTGCAATTATCTAATTTTCTTATAAAGAAACCTCCAGTCAAAAGTAAATACCGTTTTGTGCACTGTTAGTACTTAAGAGGAGGTCTTGGTGACCAGTTTTGTAGGTCAAAGTCACCTGACAAGGATGAAGGGAAGCTTACAAATCATGTCAGCATTTTGATCATCTTTAAATCACCCTTTTCTTTCATGCTCTTTCTATTTTTAGTCCCCTCCAGTACCAACTGTCGATTAACATCTCTGGAATTGACATGCTTTAACTGGAAATGACCACCTTGGTTCACGCAGCCCAGAGAAGTAAGAAGTTGCCTGTTTTCACACAGCTCTACAAGCACTGGGTTTCCAGGCCTGCAGCTGGAAGGAGACAGAAATATTTTGAAACCTGCACGACTTCTTCTCCCTGCAGAGCCTCGATCTGCCTGGGCCTGCGCTGCCTGTCACTGTTCCCGTGGCCCAGCTTGCCATAGTCCCCATCTCCCCAGCTGAAGACCTCCCCGCTTTCTGTCAAAGCCATGGAATGTCCATCGGATCCACAGGAGGTCACTAGCTGTGTCACAACAAAGCCTGGCAAAGACAAGTGAGAAAACAAAGCTTAGCATCACTTATAACACACTCTTACATTTATCATCCGTGGGTGCCTTGTGGCAGCCAATTAGGTCAGGGGAAAGGAACAAACCGAAGTAAGGCTTCTTTTTATAGCAATTAATTAACTTCTATTTTGAACTAAACCTTTGTTTTCTTACGGAGAACTTAGGCTTCTGTCCTGCCATTAGTTTAGAAATTAAATGTTCCTAATTTGAGCAGACAGGTTTCCCTGAAGCTTTCTTAAAATTAAGGAATTTCAGCATACTGCTATTTAAATCTTAAGGAAATATGAAGATCTTGCTTATTTGTTCAAATTTTTAATTAAAACCTACAATATTTTAATGAGTAAATCTGCAGAAGAGCATCAACAGAAACAATTATACTAACTACCAAAATGCTTTTTTGTGCTCCATCACTGGATTCCTCTCAAACCCAACAGTTTTACCTTGCAGTGCTGAAATGACAGTTAAGACATGAAGATCATCAGAATTTCCTTGTCCCAGTCGCCCATAGCTCCCTTCACCACAAGCCAAAACTGTGCCATTGGCTTGGATGACAAAAGTACAATTCTGACCACAAACCACCTAGGTTAGAAAGACACGAAGGAATGTTAATAAATTATATGCTAAATGCAGCAACACTGTAACACTTGCATTACAGTGCCCCATTTCCTTTTGTTTTCTTTGCAATTATACCAAGACAATATTCTATCAAAAGTCAATGTTATTTCAGAAAGCAGGTATTACGCCACATGTATTATGTGAAAGTTGTGCAGGCATTTTCAAATCATGCTCATATAAAATAATTCTGTGTTGTCAGATTTCAACAGCTTCTTGGTTTGAATTTGGTCAAATAATTTAGGATTTCCTTTCTAGTGAAACCCATATTTTGAGATACTTAAGAGTTAATTCAAACAACAAGTTGAAAAGACATTTAGAGAGGGATTTTGACAAGCTGTACAAACAATAGATGGCAAATGATGAAATCATGACTGGTTCTAAGTGACCACCTGCTGGGCCTGGGAGAATGAAGGTGCTGCCACTGGGATCATGACATTTCTGCCAGCCTCTGCCAGCTGCCCATGCCGTCCTGCTCCCCACAGGTATACGTCACATTTGCCTCCCAAGTGCCAGTCCTAGGGAAGAACATGAAAGGAGGCTTTAGAACAAGAGCACTTTCAACAGCTTGCCACATTTCAAAAGAATAAAAACCCCTCCAGAACACCTCAAACCCTCCAAACCATCAATTTTACTGACCTCTGGCTTTGATGTTGCCCAAGACATGATCTGTTCATCCATGCCATTGATCCACTTACTGTTATCCTACACAGCAAAAGCCATATTTACCACATTCAGCTCAAGAGATCCACATTATGTTTCTGTTATACAATACATATTTTCCTAAGAACACAAATTATTCTAAACAATTTAGCAATAAGAACAAATGAGTGCAGACTAGCAGTGACACTGTTATCCATGACTTGCAATCCAAACCAAGGAAAGAAAAACTAAATTCATGATGAAGTAATTTCTTTCTACTTACTGATGCATAGAGCTTTTTGAACTTTCAATTGTAAACACTAGCTTGAAATGTTATAAACTTGCTTATAAAAATTCTTTATCAAAAATTTCTGTTTTGGTTTACATAATAAGTCATGAGGAAATTTGACACTAGCAATATAATTTGGTGTGGGAATGTGACAAAATATTACTCTTAAAATAGCACTACAAAGCTCTACATTTCTTCCTATCACATATGAAAATTGCTGTCATAGTTTTGGGTTGTTTCTTATTTTAATATGCAACTGACTTGCACTCCTTACACAAACAGAGAGCAATCTTAACAGTATTTTCTAACCATTTAATTAAAAAATGGTTACAAACTTACACTTACTGCTGGTGCCTAAGTAACTAAATAGAAATGTTTACAATTCAGAGATGTTCACTGCATTATACCATGTGCTCAGTAACAGCACACTAGGCTGTTGAGACAGTACATCAACTTTTACCATCAGGAGAGTAAGCTCATCCTCTGGAACAGGCTCCAGGTCTGGGACAGTGAAGGACTCTGGGAACTGAGCTCCCTTGGCCAGGGCTTCAGCAGCTTTTATGGTAGTGGAGAAGCACTCAAGCCAGGCCCATTCCGTGGGGTTCCAGGCAGAGGGGTCAGGGAAGCAGCTCTGGTGGTGAGGGGGCACGGGGGGGTTGCAGAGCAGTTGGTCCAGGTGCAGCCCCACAGCCAGCGATGCCAAGCACTGCATGTAGGGGCTGTGAACCAGCTGGTCCCCACACACCACGTGGGGCTGCAGGGAGAGAAAGCAAACACCCAGTTAGAAACACACATCAATCACTTCAAAATACAAGTCCTTAAAAGCTAGTCCTGAAGAATAACACCTTCCTCCATGCTTAATCGAAGTTTTTCTAATATTTTAAATATTTTCAGATTAGGAGACCATTAGCTTTGCGAATAGTGAAAGATATTTCAAGTAGAATGTAGGAAAGTCTTTTCTGGTGAAAGACTGAAACCAGCTGAGATCTAAACAGCTGAACTCACGTCAGCCATGAATGCTAAACGCTGGCCAGCATTGCTCATACCTTTTCATAGGCGTACTGCTCCTGCAGCATCACGGGCAGGCGCTCCAGGAACGCGCGCATGCACGGAGCCATGTTCAAGCCCAGAACTCCCTGCTGCTTCAGCGCAGTCCTGCACGTCGCCAGCACGTGATTGGAAGAGATCCACTCTGAGGTGCAGTTCACCACCAGCACGTCCTGTTCAACAGCAGTCACGTGACACGTTTAGAAATTAAAAATTCACAAAGCAGGACCATTCAGCTCCACTGATTTATCACCAACCGTCTTAGTTTCCATAGGGGCCAGAAAATATACAGGTTGAAACATTTCTGTCTCACCTTTGATCTGTTAGAGCAGGCAGCTACTCCAACCTCAGGGATCCACACTGCAGTCTGGATAGCTCCAGACCCTATCACAACACTCTGCAATACTGAACCATCCTAGTGAGAGAAGAGGTTGGAGTCAGGTGCAGGCACAGCTACAGTTCTGTTCGAGTGCACAGATTCCTAAGGGATGATACTCTCACAAGCTTTCAATAACTATTTAAAAACTGAACTGCTTAACCTAAAAGCAGAAACTCCTCATTTTTATCATATTAAGGAGATAATACAACTAAGGATTTAAGAGTGTTTAATAATCCACATTATCTCTTTAGAGTGTCCTCAGCGTTACAGAATATTGTTCTTAGCTATAAAGCAAGTGGCTGGTTCTGTTTTCTGACTTGAAAGAGTCAATCAATACTGAACCATAAATATAAAGTACTTCAATGTTAAGTACAATTTCAATTTATATTTTATTACTTATGATGTTGTAACATTATTTTACACCACGCTTTCTCTAATGTATCTAACACACACTGGGCTGGAAGCTGGTCTGACACTTTGACTACTTCAGATACTCTTACTAAGAATGAGAACCAAGCCACACCAAAGATGATCTTACCCGTAAAGACCAGATATTCATGAGGCCACCAAGGCCCCCAGACACCAATGCCAGCCCATCAGGACTGAAAGCAACAGTGCGGACAGGAGTGATGTGTCCTCTCAGCTGGAACACACACTTCACTTCCACTGCCTTCCTGTATCCATCCTGCAAGCAATTGCACACTTATGAAAGACTGCACTACCTCCAGGAAATGGAACATGACAGCGTCTGTATTCTGCAACAAATACTGATCATCCACACAGATGGCAAAGTTCCACTAAATAATTTAAAAACCCCCAAGACCATGACAATATTTTATAGGTATCTTGATCATATCATCAGCTTTCTTCCCCTTACAAAATGCCATCAACATCAAAGACTACAATTTATGTAGAGAAAAATAATCTTCACTCTTTATCTACAAAAAAACTTTAAACCCTCACTAAATTTTAGGATTCTTTTTTAAATTTTTAAAGTTTAAATTAATTTTTAAAATTTTAAACTTTTAAAGGAAATAAAACAGATCAAAATATAATTTTTAGCCCTAATCTTAAATAAATTTTTCTAGTTCCTGTTCTGAAAATGCCTACACATACACAAATGCAATGTAAACTTTTTTTAGCCAATTTCTTCTCTCAGGAAACTGTTGAGATTCAAGTAACTCGCTCACTTTCTTCTCCTCCCTCAACTTCACAACGAACAAAGAGAATTTCTTACACACCAAGTTTTCCCCTTTTACCTTGGCACTTGTTTCTTGCTCCCACCATCCTTCTGAGCAAGCTGAGCTGGACTGCAATGTGACTACTATGTCCTGGGGAACAGTCCAGACACACACCAAACCATTGTGGCATCCCCTAAAGCGTGTCAGGTGACAATAGAAAGACAAAATAAAGATATTAACTAACAAAATATCAGTGGTCTGGTATTAACTTATATACCAGTAGTCTTCACCACCTTCCTATAAAATTGCATTGCATCAATTGATCTAAAGTAGAAATGCCTGTTCCAAATGGGTAAATGCATTTTTTTTTCCTATTCTGCACACCCTGTAGCTTTTTTCATTTCTACTAGCAACATGTTCTCAGAAAAAATATTTGGATGAAGCAAAAAAATTCCAAACAGGACCAGCACCCACAGGTCATGGAGAAAACAGCTGGTAGCACAACCAGAGTCACTCTTTTATTTGAATTCTGGAACTTCATGAATCTCATAGCAACTGACTTACTGAAGGAATATTATTTTTAAAAAAACAAACCCTTTTCTTTGCTATAGACACTACAGACCGGTAGAAAAAGCCTGCAAAAGAACTACAGGAACATCAACAAAGCAATGACTTACGTGGCTAACAGAAGCTGGGCCTTGGGTCCTTTCCCTGGCAGAGCACACCAGGCAATGCCATTCACCAGGGCTGGGTGGGACAGGGAGTGCAGGCGCCTCCAGCAACCTCCCAGACACCCCCAGAGCTTCACTGCTTCCTCTTTAGCACAGGTCAGGAGGATCTTACCAGATGGATCCCACTTCATACTAACAACCATATCCTATCGGATTTAAAAAAATGAAAAGCTGGTATGAAGTAACACGGTAGTATGGAGGAAATGTAACTCTCAGAGCTAATGTAACTTTCAATTACTAATAACAAAAAAAAAATTATTCTCGTATAAATCACAGGTAGCCAGTCGCAATTATAAAGTCATAGTGATGCATTTCAGAACTAAAGTTTGCTGAAAAAAACTAAATGGGAAACATAGAAAAAGATGTTTTCTTTTCACTGCAAGCCCTTCTTGATTATTTTTCCCAGATGGAGCTTTGAGTCTGAGACAGGAAAGGAAGAGAGCCCACAGTAAGAAGCCAAGTATTTATTGCCACAGTGTGCTCCCTTCTGGGATTGCCCTGCTTCACACACCCAGAGCAGCTCTTGGAAGCACTCAAGATTCTCTTACTACACCTACATGTGAGGAATTCTGCTCTTAGACTAACATAATTCATGGACTATTAATGACTCATTAGTACATACTGGCCAAGCAAAGGTTCTAAACCTTTGCAACTGCGTATTTAGAAAAACATCTTTTGCTTTGCAGAGGAAGCTAAAGAAAAACATGTGACATGATCAAAACTAAAATCTATTACGAGCACTTTTACCAAGTCAAACAATTAGTCTTTTAAATCCAGTCAATGCACAGCTGCATGCATCATTCACATCTGTCACTGTACATGCATACACTTCACAGTCTCTGATAGCAAAGAGGGTATCAAGTTTATCTTTTTTTTTTTTTTTTTTACATTTGGTAGACTGTTCCTTTAGGGTACATTATGTTAATATGTGTATCAGAAATAGGTGTGACTTTTTAAAATAATCTGTGTTTGTCTTTATAAATAGCCTTCAAATACAGAGAGCAGCTTAAAGAGATTTTACCTACAAAAATTCTGCTTTAGTTTAAGAAAGACCAGCTCTACCTTATGTGCATCAATGAGAACGACTCCTCCTTTCTCAGTTGGTTCCTTTGTTCCTAGGAGAAATTTTCCATCTGAATAGCCAACAGCAAATGGTCTGTCTTCACTGAACCAGGCCAGGCATGTGACAGACACTTTGTGAACAGATAACATAAAAATTCATTAAACTAAACTGAACTTCACTCCTACCAAAGAGGTTTTTGCAGTGCAGTTGTCTAAACTATAAAATGCATAACAATGACCACCACCACCAAGGTCACTTAAAATATTCTGGTCTGAAAATTTTCTTGAATTCATATGGTAAAAATAAAACTGAGTGTCACTGTAATGACAGCTGTTGAGATTACTTTGTACTAGTTTTCTCATTCTTCTTTTTATGAAAATAATTGCATTTATATTCCTGGCATAGTGAAAATAATTATACCAGGTCAAAGAAAAAGGGTAGACTGAATCTTACTCATGTATCCGAGACAGGCTTCTAAAAAACGCTCTGAAAACAACTTGCTTTCCTTAGCAAGAATATATTGCTTCCCTTGATTCTGCCAAAAAAAATCTGTAGGCTTCCTGAAGAAGCAAAATGCAAAACCACGCTACCACCAAAGATGTGCTACTTGATGTCCTCTGGGACTGAACTATAAAGGAAAAATGGCAATCATTGAGGAATTCAAATGACACTGTGCATGCTATCTGCAGACAGAGCAGACACTGCAGGGGACCCCTACTGATTGGCCACAATGGCCAGGAATGGCAGGATTTTACCAGGTTACTACAAACTGTCTCTGCTGCAGGGGAATCAGGGTGCAGATAGAGATCTCACAGACTTTTCTGCTCCCACGAACCAGAAATCATATCCCATGAACAATAACCAAAACTGATTTTACACTTCCTCAATAAAAGGTGGGAGTGTGTTTACAATTTGAATTTCAAATACGGATGCAGTCTCTCACCATCCTTTCTGTAGCAGTGCTCCAGTTCCAGCCGGTGCATGGCTGAAATATCCACAACTTCAATAAGAGCCAGAGATCCATCCATGCGCCCAATTAACAACAATTCTGGAGCATCTCCTGTCCATGCTGCAGCTGGCCCTTCTGGCCAGGCTAGAGCAGATACCCAGTGAGGCTGAAGATCTAATAAGCCTTTTCCTCCTAGGAGATCAAAAAGTCTGTTAAAACTACTTCATCTTAATAAAGAAAACAGTAATACTTTCCATGGGAACAAAAAAATCAAGAGATCTTATTGAGAGCTAGGACATACCACAAATTCACCTAAGTTACAAGAATACAAAGCAATGGTTCATTAATTATGAGAATGGAGATACAAAATCTAGGTAACAAATCTCAATTACCATTCAAGTTAGGTAGTTCTGTTAAGGAAGGAAGCTGAATTCTTTAGTACCCAGTAAATTTACACTTTTCTTGGAGACTATCTATTACCATAGGCACAGTAACTGGTGACTCTTGTAAGTGCAAAGCAACAGAATGAAGCTTCCAATATTATAAATTACAGGGATTAAGTGTCTCCCTCTCAAAGATGTATATCACACATCCACTTGGGGTTAGTGCCCTTCTCAAACTAAACAGGTTTACAAGACACTGTGGGAGACGGTTGGCATTTAAACGGGACAGTTAAACAGTGGGGTAAACAAACATGCAGTGACTTGGCAGCTCCCCTAAAAACATGCTGGACCAGGAAGTGCCCACAGGCAGGTCAGGACGTACCATTGACTTGCCAGATGTTCACCATCTTTTCTGTAGCTCCAGCCAGGTACTTGCCACTGACGCTCCAACAGACAAGAGATAAACTAAGGTCACTGGGTGACCCCAGACCTTCTTCAGAGTCACCTTCTCTGTAACAGAATAAAAGAATGAAATTAAGAGGGCGTTTCCTTTAAGCAGACAGGAAAACCTACAACTCAAAATATCTGAGCTAGAACCTGGAGTCCTGCCATTACAGTAGCTTTACATATTTCTGCTCACAGTACTACATTCCCTCTAAAACCACTTCAGATTACAGAATGAGATACTTTTTATTTCCAAGAAATTTTAAGTTAAGTTTCAAACAGAAACGCTTTACCTTTACCTACTTATTTCTCAAATTTAACATCTTCAGCAAAGGCAAAACTTTCTGGGAAGTCATGAAATGAAACAATAGCTTGGACAAGAAATAAAATAGGCACATCTTTCTACCAATGCTACTTTAAACTCTTCCTCCTGTTACAATCTTGTTTCACTGTTCTAAAACTCTATTTTAAAGTCTGCTTTGCCTAACTGTACCAGGGCCGCAATTATCTTTAATCACAGTTTAAGTCATACACAACAGCCACATTTTTGACTGCTTTTAGTACCAGAACAATGAAGGCTATAATATCGTTGTATCATTCTGGTTGTTCCTTTTAAGGCCACATCTAACAGCAGCAGCCAAACAAGAACTAAGCCAACCACTAAAAAATTGTCACAAAATAACCTAGTAGCTCACTACTGCTCCTTCATTCTTCCAAGTTCAACTCATCTATGCTTCACTAAAGAATTAGATTTTAATCTTTCCTTTTGCTTTTTTCTTTTTTGGACACACAAATGACAAGAAAGTACTTCCAAGACACTCATGTATAATTATATTTAGTTTCTGTATCACAGAAGTCAAAATTCTTTTTTTCACACGTGAATCAAATGACCAGACTTGCAATGATCATTTTAAATGCTGGGGCTGTCCACTGGAACCCATGGAAGGGATATTCATTTTTCTGCTATATGACAGGCCCATAACATTTTTATTTTACCCATGTCTCCTTATATCAATTAATTAAGGATGTTTTTAAACAGCACTGACATGATCTCTTTATGAAGACTCCTACCAGGTTGACGTTTAAGTTCTGTTTTCAGTCTTAAGATATTTATTTTGCAGGCCATAAACACAGCAACAGAAAACAAATGAGAGATTTTAAGTGCAGGAAATAATGAGAACAGCCAACCCTGCAGTATCTTACACAATTACAGCTTAAATTAACTATCTGCCTGCTCTGAAGAATCAACTTACAGCTTGTTGAGCACACAGGTCTGTTGCAGTGAATATTGCTTCTTTGTCACATTCCACACTCTGATGGTGCCGTCATTTCCACTTGTTGCCAAAAGTCCCTTTTTACTGCACCAAACACATGTCATTACCTACAAATACCAAAATAATCATGGCAAAATTGGAATTTATAGGAAAATTGGATTTTATTTGCATAGGTATGGGTATGTTCGCTCACTAATATTAAGCAAACACTAACCAATGAGATAATGATTGAAATACCCTGTAACAATCAAACTAGATTCATTTTCCTACTTTTACAGCATTATTTACTGCAATTAAACAGGGATGCCACACTTCACACAGCCCCATGCTCCACAGGCTGCTACTGCACAGGTATGTTAACTACTGTGACAGAAAAATTAACGTAAATTAAGTTCTAAGGAAACATTCAGAGTGATTCTGCTGACTTCATATACCATGAGAACATTTTCATGACCCCTTCAACTGAAGCCTCCAAGAAGCCGAATATTTTTGCCCAGAGGTGCAATACCTTACATCAAGCAATAACTTTTTCTCAAAGAAAGCTACTTCCTGTGGGAAATCGCTGCAGTCAGCGCCATTGTAAACCGGTACTATTTTCCTTTTCCTGTTCTCTGCCGAAGAGAGCAAGGCAGCAGGGGCAGCGGGGGAGCTGTGCTCACCCTGTTCTGGTGGGCCTCGAGCTTGATGAAGGAGCACTTGCGCAGGTCTCCGCCCATGTCGGCGAGGGTCTGCGGCGCGCTCTGGTTGTCGCGGTCGTGCGCGGCCAGCGTGCGCACCAGCTGCTGCGCCGCCCACTGCCGGTGCTGCGACGACAGGCGCGACGACAGGCAGCACGCAGCCAGCGCGTTCGCCAGCTCCAGAGGGCCTACAGCAGAGGGATCATAGCAAGGATGGGCATACAAATGGGCAATTAAACCTGCTCAGACAAAACAGTGAGATGATGGCTAGATGAGTACACACGTGAACACAGCAACAGCCAGCATTTCCAGAAAGAGATTAACAAGCGTCTCAGCAGAAGGTTGCAATCGTATTGACTACAGTTAAAACACTCTTCTGATACTAAGAGCAAAATAACCCCAGTTCAATTTTCGCAAAAACAACCTTAAGAATAGAACTCCAAATAATCTTATTCCTACCATATGAAAATGTCTGGTCAGAGTGAGTGCTTCCTAAACAAGAAAAACCTCCTCTGACAGAGACCTGCCGCTGTCACTGCCCTGTCCTTCCCTCTCTATCCCAGCACCAGCCTGGGGGGAGGCACAGCTGCTGCTTAGTGGCTCCCTGACCTCTCAGAGCAGAGGCAGCACAAATTTCTGCCTCAGACACAGGACAGAACTTGGGTAGCTCAAATCAGCTGTTACCTTCCTTAATTTTACCAAGAGGCACATCCAGGCTCAATGTCTCAGCTCTATGGCTTTGAATACACACACATTCGGACTACACTTTGAACGTATAATACATATAAAACATAAAAATTGCATCTTTCACCACTTTGAAGTGGTGAAAGATGCAATTACAGAATAAGACCACATTTCTAAGTAAAATGTGTGTCGTAAACCGTAACATTCCTTTGATCAAAGCAAGTTTTGTACATTTTTAAAAGTGTATCTATTTATACATTATTCTAGCAAGTCTCTCCCTTACATACAAATGAGGAACTGAAGATCTAATGGCTAATATTTAAAAACAAAGCTGCATCATACCTTTCTTTTCAATTTCAGCTTTGTCATAGTTTGGCCTCAGTTTGGCCCCTTTGTCAGCCAACAATGCTACAAGTGCTTGAGTAACCACAAAATTTGGAGATGTGACAAGTTTGTTTTCTTCTGCAATTCCTCTTAAAAAACTTGGCAAAAATTTTCTCTGAATTGGATCATCGACTGTTGTCAAGTTCACACCAGTTGCTGCAGAAATCAAATTCTGAAAAGCAATAATTGGTGATAAATAATCAAAACAAACAGAACCATCAAATTTAGAAACATTTTCAGTTGCACAAATCGTGCATAATTTTACAGATCTTCCTTTTTTTTTCTGTTCTCTACATAGAATTGACTCAATTAAAAAACCAAAACCTTAACAGAAAAACCCTATGAACTGAAAAAGCACATCCATTTTCCCCACTTGAAAAGAGTACTCAGCAAAGACACAGTTACTTGATTTTTACCAACAAACAAACATACCACTGTGCAAAGCCATGAAAAAGGACTCTAAGGAGCTCCTCAAACTGAAGGCAGCCTCAACCCAGTTGAGAAGGTAAAAGCACAAATAATCAAAGTAGCCTCAAGTAAGTACTGAAGTCCCACCTGTGTACATAATTGCACCAGCAGCTTTGCAGCACTGGGAGTGTTTGATGCCAAGCAGCCAACTGCAGTGCTCAGGTAGGCAAGGCAAGAGATGGGCTTGCTGGCTTTGCTGTGGATGCCCCTGGATCTCTCCGAGGAACCGGACACTGTGGATGGGCTCGTGGACAGGCCTGCCCTCCCTGCTGCCGCCAGGCACATCAGACGAACCAAAGTGCGGATGTCCGTCAATCCCAACGATTCAAGGCCAGCTGCCAGGCTACAACTGGAACCACTGTGGAAATGGATATAAAAGCCCTTGGTTCAAAAGAACAAAATCGACAGAACTTTTTCTCTTAGCAGGATTATCTAAGTATAGACACAAGAATCGCTTCCCCAGTTAGCTTGAAATTGCATTCTTATCAAACAGAACTGGGTAACTGGTTGCAAAAGGAAAGGTGGAAGTGTTGCCAAAGATGCCACTAACCTGACAGAAAGAAGTGAGAGTGCTCTCATAACCATTGTTCTTGCCAGGAGCACTTGGGCAGCAGCTGTCACTCTCCTGAGAGCCATGACACGGTCGTGTGGATTTACCAGGGCAGCTGCTTGTTCTCCTAAGGTTATCCTGCCAGAAGAACTTTTCTCTATTGAGCCGTGACAGCCTTGGAAATAATGATGATTTCCATTAGTGTTTAAAGAAAAACAAAACATTATCGTATAGTGATAAGCACAGAAGCAAAGTCAGCCTAAGTTACTCATTCATTTTTCAGTATTTCATCCATATAGAACTACAATAATAACGACCAAGAGGAAAATACACTCCTGAAACACACTCCATTAATTTAATTACTTCTTATTTCCAAAGAGACATGAACACAATCTGACATTCTCAAATCTTAATTCCTCTGATTCCCTTTTCCATCAGAGGGGACTATTTTTAAGTCCCAACTTAAATCCACTGGGTTCTGCAAAACATGTTACTGGCATCTACAGTTTTACTACAGTCACAAGTTTTATTGGCAAAATTCAATCCTTCTGTCAATTCATAAAACCTCACACTCCTCTCTCTAATTTCCCTATAATAAAAGGAGAATTCAGAGCCGGTCTTCACTTCCTCATGGTGGCAGGCAGGAAATACTGTCAGGATGTTCCTGTCTTGCCTCTAGAAAAATCCCACTAAAAAGGAGAGGAGATGGTGATAATTGCTACCATTATTGTTGTTGCTGCTGCTGTCATTACCATTCTTTCTTTAAATGAAATGGATTTCAAATGTACCTATTTGCATCAATGTTTCTTCCATGCTGTTGGTGGCTGTCACCATCGCAACTGAAGCACCCAGAGGGTCACTGTCAGGGAACTGAACGGGTTCGGGAACAATGCGTCGATCATTTAACCCAAGAGGCCCAGCCAGTAGTTCAAACTCCTCTTCTCCTGTCAGCTTTTCATCTTCATCCACATCTAACATGTCCCAGTCTTCTAGAATTGGAGAAATATAATTAGAATTGGTTACAAAAGCTCAAATATGAAATAATTTCCATTAATTAAAAAACAAACAGTAGGAGATATGAAATGTGTACTGAAATCTATAGCATGGCAGCATTAAAAGCTCATCTTCTGATGTTGACATAGACACGACAAAAAATCAGAAGAACAAAGTTCTGTTCTTGCCCCTCTCTATTCAACTTGATCTTTATACTGCACTGAAGTTCCATGGAAGATTCTCTGAAGTATCAAACTAGCTGCTCCTTAAAAACACAGACATTAGGGGTCATCACATACAGCAAAAGACTGATCCAAAACCTGGAGTACAGTGAAAAGTGCAGGCTCACAGTCATGCTGTAAATCTGGCAACAAGTGCATATTCCAAAGGACTGAACAGTAAAGACAGATGCTAGAAATTTGTGATCTTCATATTTATCGAAAAAGCATGCATTATGGGTTATAACTGAACTTCTGCTTCTCATTCCCAGGCAATAAAAAAAAACCTCAAACAACAAAGAAAAAACACCTTAACTGCAATTCAGTGAGGCACTTCCTTCACTTGCCAACCATTTACACACAAGTCAGCTCACATTTACTGATCTCTCTGTCCTGTCTCACTCCACACACAGTAGAATCAGAACACCTTTGATCTACAGCAGACAGACTTGCCCTAAGTACTGGAGCACTCATTTGGTCTCAAATAGACAAATGTGGTAAATCAGAAAGGACCAGAATCACAGAACCACCTGAGAAAGGTATCCTACACACATCAGAAATAATCTGTTTAAAGTGAAAGCCGCCCTCAGGATGCTCTCAGCTGGGACAAAGGGAGAAAAATTAAGAACATGACTAATGGCACACTTTTGGGACACTAACTAACACTAATTAATTGCTTCCACAAAGGCAGCTTAAGAAAGATATTTGAAAATAAAATATTTTTTTTGTGCAGTTCTGGATGTAACATCTCCTCACAAGTCCTTATCAACCCCAAGTCAGGTGTTTGCCCTTTCAGCTGCTTACATGAAAGACAGGGGAAGGAAATCACTGATTTTTTTTTTCTCCCATTTGAACTAAATAAATCCCCAAAACTAAAATACTGTATCTAACTGGAAGAGATTTTAAAATACACCTTCAGGTTTATTTGCATGAGAGGAGCTCTTAGAAAAAACAAAACCTTGTGCAACATAGAAACATACCTTCATAGACACTGTCTTGTTTACCTATTAGATCAGGAGCCTGGCCTTTGTACCTGTATGAAAAAATAACAAAGAAAATTACTGAGTGGCTCTAATACTTTATAAATGCTCATAACATAATTTTAAATTTGGTTCCCTATTTAGTCTAACTTTACTGTTAGGTCTACACATATTTATGAATGATTCTAAAAAGCCTAGTAACAGAGAAACAGATAAAATGGCTTTTGAAAGTGTGTGTGGAGGGGGCAAGCATTTTGCAGTACTAACGTGTAAAAGGTCCATAGAAAAATTACGGGAATTGTCAGACAAAATTGATAAAGAGTTTTCAAAAGTCACTAAAAAGGAGGCAATATCCCAAGAAATTATTCCTTGTTCTTAATTTAAACCCCAGATATATCAAATCAACCTTTTTTTTTTCCTAAATATGCATTTGTCAAATACAGAGAATGATTTTAAGTATCAGAAAATCCTGCTAGGAATTCTTATCTCCGACACCAAATTCTTAAAATGCTCATGGCTCTTAACCACGTTTAGTTTCCTTTCTTTATCCACTGCCTCCTATTTCTGCACCTTTCGGAGGCTGACGTTTTAGATTTGCTCTTGAGGGCCAGGTATTTTTCTCTGCAGATGCCACACAGGAGGTAGTAGGGGTTCCCACTGCCACACTCCCCCCCGAACCAGCCGTCCACGTAGGAGCCGTTGCTGCGGTAGCCCTGGCGGTTGGCGCTGCGCCCGCAGCCGGGGTGGTTCCTCTTCATGTGCTGGTTGAAGCTGACCACGCTGGACTCACACAGCTCACAAACCACCACTTCTTCTCTGTCTTCAGACTCACAGACGTGCTGCACAGCAAGATTTTCATGTGTTATTTGTACAGAATAAGTGTCTGCATCTTAGATACAGAACATGACAATATCCTTAGGTGGGTGTCCCTGCACATTTCTGTCACTAAGTGATATTTATATGGTTGACTTGTACAAAAGCAAAGCAGTAACATAAAATTTATGTATTATTATGTTTATTATTAATAATAATAAACACATTTATTATTATTATTATTATCGTCTTCATTATGACATAATGAAGACCATATTAATTATTATTATTATTATCGTCTTCATTATGTCATAATGAAGACCATATTAATTATTATTATTATTATTATCGTCTTCATTATGTCATAATGAAGACCATATTAATTATTATTATTATCGTCTTCATTATGATATAATGAAGACCATCTCAGAACAGGAAAAACATTTGGAAGTAAAGTTTCAGAGGTGGCAATTTCCTATTCCATGTTAGATTGACTAAAAAATTCTTGACAGTGTAACTTCTCATTTATAACCCTGTCACATTCAACATTCTCCTCAGAACCTGTCTGAAACTAGAGCTAACAAAGGAAAAGAATCCTTTTTTCAGACAATCAGATTTCACATTCACTGAGCAACAAAAATTACCTTTTGTGTCAGCAAATATCAAGGTTTTATCTCAATATTAAGTCCATTTTTTGTAATTACATTTCTGTCCTAAGTCAGTAATTTCAGTGAGATGTTTCAGTGAAATAAGTGCTCTGAAAAACTCAATATGCATCCTGCAACTTGCTTCCATATCAAAGCTAGGTAGCATCATAATTAGGAGATGAAAAGCTGAGTCTTATGGGTTGATTGTCTAATTTGACATGGATAATCCAAAGATTAACAAAGTGTTTCCACCTCAATAGTTTCTTTAGTGCTCTATACAACAATTCAGTGAGGACTGTCAGCACATCCTTCCCAGAGAATGGAACACGACAGGATTAAATTAAGAAAAACTGCTTTAAGTGCAAATTATGTTGCTACAGATTGGATACTATTAGCAGTAGCAGGAGAAGAAACATTTACAGCTGTGTTTGTTACCCCACACAGCTAAGCCATCTGGAACACCTACTCGATTTCTAATTGGTATCATCAAAACAACTATATGAGTTCTGTTTCCATCTTTCAGGGGAGGGAGAAGAAAACTACATGTGGAAGTGCAGAGCAAGAAACACAAGAAATCACTATTCTTAATCTAGAATTGATGCTATATACAGAATACAAGATAATTTTAAGCACTGCTGGCACTTAGTAAGATGTTTTTAAACAGGCTCTAAGCATATACATGTTAGTTTAAATTTAAAAATATAAGCATGCAAAAAGCAGTAAGTCAAAGCAGCCCCTGCTGCAGTCACACACACCCAGGTAGGCCAATCCAGTACCTCTGGGATCCACATTCCCAGAATATCATTATCACTAGCCAGGTCTTGCCCAAACATAGCTTCCATTGCTTCATCATCAAGGTCAATCTCCAACTCCTCGTCCAAGTTGAAGTCATACAGTGCTCCTGGATCTTGCTGCAAGGAGATCCCTTCCCTGCGGCTCTGGTTCCTGTGGGCCTGCACTGAGCGGTACAGTCCCGCTCAAGGTGGGAAAGAGAGAAACAGGAAAGCAGGACTTTTATTTTCCATGACAGAGAGGTGGCTGTACTTCCAATTTCCTTTTTGTTTTAACTCTTCTGCTAAACAATCTACTTATCACCACATAAAACTCTAAAATATACATTGGCACACATATGAGCAGGAGTTTTCTAAACGTCACGCCAAGTCTCAGTCCCCCTCCTATTCATTTCCTGGATAAGCAAAGCTTATCTTGGAATTCTTTCAGTCCCTTACCAGCACGTGCCAGCAGTGTTCGGGCAGCTAAATCAAACTTGTGCCTCCGTGCAACAGCCGACCGACTTCGAGAGGGAGGGCCACTCGCTGCAGCTGCATTATCCACATGGTCCAGATTATCAGGGCTACAGGAATTCAGAATTTGTAGGTCAATCAAACCAAGTTCTAAACAACCACATGCAGTAACTAAATCATATTTATTAGCATTTTTTCCTTTCTTTAATGGAATTTAAAAAAAGGAATTCGGAATTCAACAATCTTCAGTTTCAAGGAGCACATATATACTGTTTTGACTGCGAGAGCTACCTCAAACAAATTAGATGCAGCAAAGTCAACACCTATTTGATCTTCCATAGCGCCTAAGCATGGCAGAGATTTTGAGAGAGCACTCATTCTACACGAGGTAATTAATTAGTAGCTTGAATAGTTAATTATTCAGCTTGAATTAATTTTTTTCCTCCTTGGAAGAAACAAAATCACCTGTTGTTGCTGGCTCAGTCAATTCACCTTTGGCCTTACAGATAAATTTGGCAAAACATGAATTTAACGGAATTTTGCTTTATTACTTGATCCTTTAGTTAAAATGCAACTATAAGCCCTCATTTTTTCCCTTCTTTTATTTTCTTTTTTTGTTGTAAAGAAAACATGCTCAGTTACATTCTTCCCCAGTTCTGCACACAAAGAGTGCTGGAAAATAAATGTACCACGTACACCTAATTTAATTGCATCTTTGCTTCTACTCATGCTGCAAAAAAATTCAAAAGCTGCATTACAAGGTAACTCTGTCAGCAACAATGAATTTGTGAGATTTCCAGTTTCAGGAACAGATTACAAGCAATTACAAGGAAATTATTTTACCTCTCACTAAAGCCTTCCTCCATTTCAGTGGCATCAGCAGAAGGGATATCACCTGGAGACTGCAAATAGCAGTGATCCCCAGATTTCCCAGCGCTGCCAGAGACGATTGTCCCATGCCGTGACTCTGCAGTCCCCTCTGACTGGGGCTCTTCATCATCTTCGTTTCCAGGGTGCTCGATCATCCACATGGCCAGCACTGTGATGTTCTGTGCATCTGCTTCTCCTCTTGCACCTGAAAGCAGGAAAGCCACACTTTGGAACAGTATTTTCGCACTGATGGTTACAAAAAAAAGCAATCTGTTTTTCCACAGAAATGATTACAGAACTTAAAAATTAAGTATTCTATTGGAAAAAGTGTTTCATGTATATCCAGCCTTTCAGTTAAACTGGTATTATAAGTATAGATTACCTGTAGCTTCCATAGCTTTTGCAATTTGCCTGAGGGAGAACCCCATTTCTAGCAAGGGAACAGCAATGGCAGGAGGAGGAGGGGATGTTGAAAGTCGGCTGCTTGGATCAGACAAAGCTTAAAAGACAGAAAATGGTAAATGTAAAGCACATAAATCTTCCTTTAGTGTTACTTTATTACACCTTACATTGATGTATCAGCTTGAACTAAGGAAATAATTACTCTCAACTTCCTCTCAATTACTTTCCACAAAGTAAGATACTTTCTGTAACAAAAACAGATGGAGTTCATTCCTCTTTGTAGCATAGATTATTGTTGACTGACTCTGATCGAGTAGGATACTGACAATATGCAAAGAACTATTTAAGCAATTTCTATTGGTTTTATTCTGAACTGTATCAAATTATCTATTTGATCTATATTTAGGTAGATAAAGTTATCTTTGTCCAAATCATTGAGATTCCCAAATGGTGAGATCATTATACATTCCTCTTAAGGTACAGAAAGAGACCTCAGCTGAACTGGGAATGTATCTGAAAAACTTCTTTGTGGATGATGGCTGTATTTCTGTGCAGAGCCATTCAAGGGACTCTAAAGAGGTCAGTTACTGCCCCAAACCCACAGGTTTTTTATGACTTGGCATAAAAGTGATGTCTCATCAGTGAAGACAAAAATGCACTAACAAACACTGTTGTAAAGACACTATCATGACTGGAAGCAAGTCATCATAATTAAATCAAAAGGAAAAAAAAGGATACATGAAACTGAGCAGACCAGTTGCTATGCAACACACGAACCACTAAACCCCCCAACTAATAGAACAGATATAAGAGCAAGAATAAAAATTACTGCTGCATGTGCCATAGAGTACATCAATTCTTGTTTTCTGTGGTATGTGATCCAACAAAAGCTAGAAAATTACTGCACTGACCAGCAGCACACAATGAAGTAAACAAGCCCAAATCAGATGAACATTTTGAAGCTGTTACCAATTATACTTCTTTTTTTTTTTTGTATCCAATCCACAGCTTTTAAAATCTCATTTTGTTTGCTTGATAAAGCCTACAGCTATATAACCTGTATCTTTTTTTTCCTAAGATAGTGACTAAAAGGTTTTCAACCTAAGATAGGGTGAAAGATAGTGACTAAAAGGTTTTCAACAATGCTTTACATGTTAGTTTGCCTGAAGAAGAAACTCTGTTGGGTTTCCATCCCTTAAAACACGGCCCCTGAGCTCCTGTGACTTTCCTAATTTGTCCCCATTTCTATTCCACTGACAAGTTTACCTGTGCGATTGGCAGGCCTTGCAGACTGGGAATCTGGAGAGGTCAGACTTTGTCTCCTTCCAACTTCATCTGAAGGAGATGTTGGTAAAGAAGATATTGGAGGAGTCTGAGCACGTCGCGCTGGAAGGACAGTTGTAGTAGGATAACTGGAGAACATTTGCCTTGAAAAAAGAATACATTTACATTGAATAGAACCATGCTGAAAAAGGTCTGACAAAAGAAGAACATCAAATTGGAGTGTACTTGTAGGCAAATCCTACTTGATGCAATTGAGGTTAGAAAGGGTAAGACACAACATACACTTTGAGACAACAGCTCATTCCTACCAACTTTATCTGTACCGTTAAGTTCTAAGTATAACATAAAAGAAAACCCTCAAAGACCAGGAGCTGCCCTAGGAGATAAAAGATAAATAAACACTTTTCCCATTTCCATGGTTTGTTCAGAACCCAGGCTGACTAATAAATCAGGTAAGTATTTGATTTTCACTTCCCTGGTATGAAGACGTAGTTCTGGCTTTTATCAAAATATGCCTGCAAAACTTCTATGAATTAATAAACTTAGGAAAGCATTCTATGTAAGGTAAAGCAGATCTCTTTCGACAGCACAAATTGCCTCTGCAAATTCAGTAGTTTATCTTCCATTTCAGTATGTCAGGGTAAGCTGAAACAATATCTTAGCTTTACAGAATGTCACCTACCAAGATCTATTCTAGTCTGAGAATCAAACACTCATTAAAAATACAGAATTTCAGAGATTTGTGATTTGAACTACACCAAATAAACATGAGTACTGTAGGACAACTTAAGGAGAACATTTTCTCCCTCTTAAAGAATTCCGATATTACATTTATATACAGTGTACAGCAAAAGTTTAACAGCTTTCTAGTAAAAAAACAAACCCTGCAAGGCAAAGTAACATTTAAACTGTGCCCCTCTGCAGAGGCAGTTCTTGGCAGCATATTCAAAGGCTTAGGCAAGTAAAGACACCTATTCTACATAAACCACACAACTGGTTCCCTATACCCACAGAATCATACATGCTGATAGGGTATTTTACCTCAGGAGACTGAGAGGCATAACACCAGGTGATTCTGATGCTGGAACTGTTTCTGTATCAGTTACAGGAGTAGTAGCAGTGGTAGTATCCTCCAGAGAGCTGCTCATGAAAGACGTCGTGCTAGAAGCAGAAGGGCTGGTTGTAACTGGTGTTTGGGCTTGCTGAGACTGATCACCTTCTTCTACTTGTTGCTCCACTTCTGCAACAGAAAAATAAGGATGTTACAGCAACATTAATATAATTGTGTAGATCAAAACAGTAGCCATGGCTAAACTTTCAACTCTCAAAAATAACTATCATTATTTAGAATTCACCCCAGAGAAAAGAAAGGGGAGTGCAGATTCTGCCACTAACTCATAGACTTAAGTAAAGAAATCAGTCCAGGAACTCTTGCTGTTCTCACAGCAATACAAGGTAAATAGCAAACAAACCATTTAATTATGCCAAATTTTATGGTATTCAGATTTATGGTTGTAACAGCTTGGATTATTCTCAAAACAGGCAAAAGGGAGAAGAGGTCTTTGATATAAAAAATACAGCTGGTTAACTATAAAGCTATTTTTAACTCAGCTGTGCAAGTAGCATTTTTAAGGGGTTTTTACTGCTGGTTTAGAAATGCAAATCCTTCTCACTCATATATACAGTACTGCTCATTTTTAAGAAGTATTAAAGACATTAAAAACATTAAAAACTCTTATATCTGACTGATATGCATTCACTTTTTATTAAGATAAGGAATTAGGAAAAAGGCAAAAAACATCAGTGTTATATCTGTAACATAGTAAACGGAGTTTTGCAAAATTTCTCTGTCCGATTAAGATTCCCTGAAAGTACAACCACTACAAATGGACAAGACTATGTTAACTGCATTATCATTGCTACTACTCATTTTAATCCCATTCTGAAAACGTACCTTGTTTAAGTCTGCCACCGAACTGGTCCTCCAGCAGCCCGTGAACCACTAATTTGTAGATCATGGCCTGTGCCCGCTCCAGGTCTGCCAGCCCCAGCGCTCTCTTGATGGGCGAGCGCATGACGGCGCGTTTCACCATGTGCCGCATCAGGAACTGCAGCGCCGCGCGCAGCTCCGCGTCCTCCTGCACCGCCGGGGAGCCCGCGCAGTCAGAGTTGTGGCCGTTCTCCGCCAGCACTTTGGGGATTAACAGCAGCTCAGCGTACTTACTACAACTAAGGAGAACACTAAGTGACTTCATAGCACCAAGATAAAGGTAAGAGAGCTGTACAGCTCGGATTTCTGACTGCACTATATCGTGACTTCGTGGGGTGTGTTCGTGATTCTTTTTTCTTCCTTCAGCAGGTTGGTGCTGGGATTCCATACCTAGTGTTGATGGTTCTAAGGAAAAGGAAACGATTTCATTTTCTGACTTAGAGGTTGTAGCACCATGTCCTTTGTTATCATCAGCGCTTTGGCCTAATCGTGTATCTGATCCAACATCACCCTCCATTTTCTGGTCCATTTCCCCTTTCTCTTCAGATTCATGTCTGTGTTTTTTCTCGTGTCTCTTGGTGCTTTGCTTTCCCGTATCTTCATGAATGCCAGTCAGATAAGTAAGGTCCAGCAACACAGTAGCTGTCAGCCCACGAAATCTTGCAACATCAAAAGGCAGTGGTTCACAGGGCTCCAGATTATACAATGGAGTATCACTAGGCGACCAAAAAGTTGGGAAGCTTTAATAAAGATCAGAATGACACAGGAAAAAGCAAGTGAGGGAGAGACAGGAGGAAAGTACAGGAAATAATGTAGGCAAATAAGATGTAAAATATATTTAATAAAACAAACCAATTCTAAAAATTAAATGCAAACAGGGGAAAATGAGGTTATGATCAGAAAACAGGGAGATACGGTTTCAAAGCAAATGCAATGAAGCATACACAGGTTTTCAACAACAAGCACTGAAACCCAGAGGTCCCACAGAAGCTATCCATTCTGTACTCTGGATATATTATTTATCAGAAATACGTAACAGGCTTTTATTAAGAAAAACTATCTGAAGGTAAATACATTATCATCATACCTGAGTCTTAACAGGTATAAAAGCTTATAAAGAAAACTTTTAAACATTAAGGAAAAGCTTTGATTGACCTCAGCTATTCATTACCACAAGCACACTAATGAGAGCTCAGGACAATTCTGTCTCTGCTGTGTCAGGACAAGTGGCAAGGACACTTGGGACACTACCTGGCAAGGACAGTGACCTTTGAAAAACACAGGTCAGAAAACCTAACCAACACATTTATCTGTCCATCTATATGCAATGGTATTTTCTGTTACTATTTAGGACTGCTACACTCGACTAATTTCCACTTGTAGCAGCATAAAAATTCACCAGCCTGTATTTCCATACACCTTGTATTTTCCATACACCTTGTATTTTCCATACATCCAGCAGATAAACAACTTTTAAATCTTCTTTTTATTTTCCCAAAAGGTTTTCCCATCTTACAATGTAAACTTCTACCTAAAAATGAAAGCAAGCTTTAGCTTGGTTTTAATTAAAAAGGTATAAAATTAACCTAATTAAATGCTCTACCAAAAGCTTGCCTATGCTCAAGTGCTGTTCCACTTCACTCAAATAAAGCTTCAAATTATTTTGAGGGCACTGTTACTTTAAGGCTATACTGTCACAGGGGCATACTTGAAAGAATTTGTATCTGGAACTAAATCAATTGCACTTCAGTATATTTAGTCAAAGTGACAACAGCCTTTGCAAAAACAAAACAGACACATTGCTGCAACAGCTGGAAAAGTAAAGTGACCTTGGCTGTTTCAGAACACAATTGTAACTAGCAGGGAAAAAATATAAAAAATCACTGCTTAATTTCTTCAAAAGACCTCTTCAGCTATAGGCAGAAGGAGTTCAAAAACTAAGTTAATCAAATCTTTTCCGCACAAAAATATAGGCAATTCCTGTGAGAGCACCAAGAAGCTCAGAGAAGCTTCATTTCAGCTTCCTTCCAGGTGCTTTCCCTTTGAAGGCTCGTCTGCATGACACGTGGGAAAAGGAGAATCTCCTTCCAGCCTTGAGCACTCGAAGGCAAGTGGGAGAATGAATGAACACTAGTTCAAGGCAGCAGTAATTTCAATATCTCTGAAGCCTACACTTAAAGTAATCAATCAGCATGACTCTAATATAAAGGATAGGCTACTTCTGAGGATTTCCAGCCACAAACCACTACCACTAGATAGTGAGAAGTGTAGGAAATGGGCATACCTGATCGTAATCTCTGCTTCGTCCCACTGGACCTTGGCAGAGGTACTGCCCTCCTTCACCACTCCCAGCAGGGTGGCGTGCCGGCCCGTTTGCTTGTGGACACATCGACCTCCAACTCTGAGCCCAGCATCCACTCCACCAATCACTGCTAGCACAGGCCACACCTCCACACAGAGCATCTTCAGCTGCAGCTCCGAGAGCTCCGCCAGGCCGTGCCGGCTGTGCTTGCTTTTCTCCTCCTCTTTGTTTTCTTTCTCCTCTCTCACCTCGTTCTCTTCTCGGCTTTGAACAGAGCGACTTTTCTTCAGTTTTTGACCTGCTTCCTTAAGACACGTTTTAATTTTATTCAGTCTTTCCATCATTTTTTTATTGATGCAGTGTGTCCAGCGGTCTGTGCGATGCAGGATTCGAATGAGCTGGATCGTGGCTTCTGCCAGCACTGCAGCAACAGGACTGCAGATGGGGTCACCAGGCAGCAAATCTCTTGGTGTCCCACGCATCTGCATGTCACAGATCTTCACCTGTTGGAACAGAACAGTTTACAAGTTATCTTCTCAACGTATCTCAATAAGCTCTTCTTATAAATAGTGGAGTTGCTGAATAGAAATAATTACTAGCACTGTCTTTTTTTTCCTTGGAATCCCTAGGAAATCCACTTTAACACTGAGCAAAACCTCCATCCTTCAGATCCAAGGATGCTGAAATTACGTAGTTCATGGTTTCTCACACAAGACTATCTAGAAATCCTATGTTCTCCTTGGTTTCTGGGGAATACAATTTTTTGTGTAGAACATGAAGCCTTTAAACCTATTCTACATAGTAAAATACATTTTAAATTTAGAATCTATAACAACAGTTAAAACACTGAGTATTAGCAACACTGTTTTGGTCAGTAATTCAAAGCAGCACCATACAGGCTGCTCTGATGAATATTGACTTTATACCAGCCTAAACCAGTACACCTCCACAGACAAACATGTAAGTTACCTTCTCTCCTGGGTTACTGCTATAGAACATAACACAGGGGTATAACTCAGCTGCATCCACATCTTCAAAAGCTAGTTTTGGCTCCTAGGGAAGAAACAAAACAAAAACCTCTCAATTTTAGAACACCTTAACAAGTAAAAATATGAAACATGGAAAAGTTATGTCTGTATTACAAAACATCTACTGAAACCGCCACGTTTTAACTCTCATGCTTATCCATGCCATATTACCATTGCAAGAAAAAAAACACCAAAAAACTAATTGATGTTAAATACCTCTCCATTTTTACCAAAGGAAATAGTTCTTGCTTCCATATCTAACACGCATGTGATGAAATCCCCTTGGGTAAAGCTTGACAGAGTCAAAGTCTGCTCTCCATTGTGATAGAGGTTGCCACTGTAGGCTCTGTAGAGCCACATATCCGAGGTAGTGCGGTGGTTGAAGTCATGCACGGGCCAGCGAGACACTCCCACACAAGTGCCTTCATTGCCCCGGTTCTCCTTCACAATGTAGAACTAGAAGGCAGAACAAACACAGGGAAAACATTAGGAATATACACTCTAAAACAATAAAGCAATGAAAATCTTCCTTACACATACGTATAAATCTTCCATACACATACTATACTACTTTTAACTGTTTTTCACAGAAGCTTTTAATGAGAAAAACAGTAAGTTTATATGGTAAAACCATTTAAAAAATCCCTCCAAATAACGTATTAAACACTGTTCTTGTCAGTCAGGCTGATGTGTGTTTTTGCAGGAAAACAACATGCTTTGTGAAATGTTTTTTTACAAAAAGAATCCTAAGTCTATATCATTCAGTAGGTAAGTTTTGCAAAACTGCACATGCATGCTGATTATGGACCTTAGGGACAAGAACTGTTACCTCTAGTAACACATAATACACGTTTCACAGTCTCCAATCTGCGTGTTGAAATACTCAAATCCCACCCCTCAAAAGCAGACACAAACTCTTCCCTTAGGACTGAAAATCACACAATGATTTAGGCTGGAGAAGATCCTTACGATCATGGAGTCCAACCAAAAGCAACTGCCACTTACGCAAGAATCATGCCATAAGCAAAAAGCACAGGCAGCTGCTGTTAATAAATCATAGCACATTTCCAAAACAATGAGACAGAAGGTAAGAAATACACATTTATGCAACCTACTTTCCACTGGTAACACCCAGAAGTAACTCCAGTGGATGCTAAGCCATATCCTTTGCCTCCACTTCCATGAGTTAGAATCTGCCCATTCTCCACTATGCAGCATTGAGCTTTCTCAGGATCAAAGGACACTTCCTGGATGGGAAGATTCTCATCTTCATCCTCAGACTCTCCTTGCTTCTACCAGAAATAGGTCAAAACATTTGAGGTAAATGTAATTCAGCTGCATTCAGTCACGAGACAAAGTACAAGCACTGTTACCTGGAGCTTCATTTCTTGTTCTTTCTCCTTTATTTGAATTGCATGCTTGGCCTGGGCTATCGGAGTCTCCCACATGCAGTCAGAGAGAAGTGAGAACAATCGTTCAACAACCTGGGGCATTGGGACAGAATTCAGATCATTTTAACTCCAACATGAGGACAACAGCAATGCTGTATAGTTTTACTTTGCTTTGTAGGTATAAACATCAAAATATTTAGTGTTCTCAGATTAACAAATAACTACACTGAGCCTTGACTGATTTGGATTTTGAATCCTATGAAACATTTAGAAATTACAGAGACTTTTCGGGGAAATGTGAAAGTTTAAAACAAAATATAAAGACCTGAGCCATCTGGTCATCTTCAACGCCAGATTCACAAGCAGGTAACACAGCTTCTAGTACATGAAGTGCGAGCAGTCTAGTCCTCAGATTGCCAACCAAGGGAACTCCTGAAGATGGAACAACATGTCAATAATCTCAAAATTACTTCTGCTTCAGGCCTGTCCCCGGCTCCATGCCCCCAGTGCCCCAGAGTGTAACCCCTGTACACCTGTACTGCAGCTGGTTTGAACTGTCACTAGGAACACTCACTGTGTAATACATGTTCTAACAGGGCTTCGTTTTTGGAACTACACTACAGAAACGCAAAGTAACCGTGGAGCATATTTTGACATGATCATACCTGAGCAACACTTCTGGGAAGCAATGTTAAGAAGGACTTCTGTCCATTTTGGAGATGCCATCTTGGACTGAATTGCTTTTGAAGACACAACTCTACGCAGGAAAACAAGAAAGTCTCCCAGGTGCAATTCTGCTGCATGTTGCTTTCGGAGGGCAGCTAGGAAGTTAAAGCAAAAAGTTTTCATTTACAGCCTTAATATTACAACTTGACTGATAGTCCTGGTTACCGGGAACAACCTGTTCTGCAGGTAAAAGCACAATGATCAGTTATTACGTGATGGCTGACTGTTAACCTTGGCTGGCTGGCAGGTGCCCACCAAGATGGGCTCTCACTCCTGCTCCTCAGCAAGACATGGAGAGAAAATAACATTAAACTTTGGTGGGTCAAGGTAAGGGAGGGAGACCTCTGTGGGAAGACCTCATATTCTAATTCCTGATTAATTATCTTATAAATTCATCAGACATTGCATTATTTATAAGTAAAGACAGTTAAAAGCATGAACAAAAACATACGTACACTTAAAACCAAGCTACAATTCAAAATTCTAACACCATTTCCACCAAAATTCAAAATGTTCACTAAGGGATTGCAAGCTACATGAAGATACCAGTGTTTCAAAAACACCTTTTGTTGCAGATTTTTCCATATAACACAGTAGTGTCACCTTCTTGCCATCCACTCAGATTGCAAAACTGCATAACATAAAGCAAATACAATAATTTCCTGAATAAAGCTGTATTTATTTGCAGTTTGAAATTTAGATAATTAAATTTCTATGAATGCATTTTTTATGAAAAACACTATGACCACCAACACATTTTTCAAGGAAAACTGTATTCTCTTCCTAATTCCAAACCCAATGAAATAATTTTTATTTTCAGCCTGCTCCTATCTGGCAGTTTTGTGGATCAATTCTACGTAAATTTGAACTGAGCACAAAATCATTTGATGACTTTAATCTAATTTACAGAATTAAAAATGACCCAGACCCAACAAAAATCAATACACGATAGAGTGGATGAAGACCTCAGCATTCAGTGGTTTCTTCTATTATGTTTTCTGGTGTTTTAGAATTGTAACAGAAATTATGTAAGATAATTACCTCTGAAATCTCTCTTCTCGTTATCCCCATTCGAATCCGCCTTTTTTGATTCCACTTCACCTTCCTCACCTTCCCCTTCTCCAAAGGAAGCCATTAGCATCACACCAGCTTGTGATAGCAAATTCTTCAGCTGGCTGCATAATAAATCCAGCAAGGACTGCACTACCTTTGGACTCAGTTTATCTGCATAGGTTCTGTACACACACACAGAAAAAGTAAGAGTACTTGAGAGCTGATCCAAGGAACAATAATTGCAGCAGGTTACTTTTCCCCATCCTCCACCACAGGCTTAGATTCTTCTTATTATTTTAACTCCATTTTTAAAACAAGATTTAATGGTCTAATATTTGGAGTCAAAGGATAAGTTTTCAGTACCTTCCAGGGAAAAAAGGAACAACTCTGTTAATTAATCATAATTCCATTGCAATTTCTAAAGATGGGGTGCTGTTTCTATGGGTTTGGGGAATTTTTTTTTGTGTAGTATTATTGGGTTTTTTTACATAACAGATTTGGCAGGTAAATACAACGTGCTGTACAAAAACTGAAAGGAAGATGCATGTACTGAATATCAAACAACAGTCTCACTTCAACTGGAAAATACTTTCTCCACTGGTGTTTTCTTTACTGAGTAAGACTAAATATTTAAGTATTGCTAGGACTTTGCATGCTGTTCCATGGTCTAGCAGAGACCACTATTTCTCAGAAAATTATTTCATATTCTGGAAAGAAACACAATGTCCTGCTCTGAGGAACTCGCACATTATCAGTACTGCTTTTACACAAGTGACTTTTACACAGCAACAGGAAAGTCTTATCACATCAACTGAACACACCTCCACACAAAGCTGAAATAGCAAAGTGGGGATTACTAACTATAATGCAGTGTTTACAGACTACAAAGTTGTGACTAGTCAGGTTCAAACACTCACAACTGAAAAATATTTGTTAGTCTTACATGCATCTTCCCTATGAATAATGTGACTACTTGTCCCCCATCACTTATATATTTCTGAACAACATTTATTGTCCTAATGACAGCTCACACATTTTTCAAGGGTGCTGATAAGCTCAGTGATGAAGTTTCCCGAAAGCAAGGGACACTGACCCTGTGGTGATAGCCAGGATCTGCAGCAGTCTTGTGCTGGCTACTTTCAAAGCTGTGCTGAGCTGAGAAATCCCAGTTTTGGGCAGCAGCTGCAGGGGCTGTCCTAACATGGTGTCTGTGCCACACAGCTGGGACAGCACATTCAGCAGCCCCGTGGAAATGGCCAAGGAGACATCAATGGGCTGATAGTGCACGCTGAGAGCAAAGACTGTCACCAACAGAAGACGCTGCTGTGCTTCTAAGATTAAAATAAAATTGGTTTTAATTAATAGGGTGTTCAGAGTAAGAATACTAAGACAGAAGATCAGCAGATTATTTTTAAAATATAATTTAATTAATTAAATTATCAATGAAAATGTGAGTCTTGTCAGACAGTTTGAGTTAGTCCTTCTGATAAACCACTGCACTCCTCTTTAATTGACTGTAACTCTGTGTCAAAATTGTCCAAGAGTAGCACACAGATCTAGTTTGTGATATAAATGCTCTGAGGCTGAATCTCAAACCAGAATCTTCTCTCTGAGGTAAGGATAACTGGGTGAAATACTTCATTTTGTATTTGTTTCACATTGTTTCTCGAAGTGAAACACCAAAATGACCCAAGTAAGAATGGCCACTGGGTTCTACCAACAAATGCAGATATCTCTCTTTTAGGAAAAGTCAGATAGGTAATTCAATGAATTCTGGTCACTAATATCAAAGTCTGCCTTGGAAAACATACAAGCTGTTCTATTGCACATTAGAGAACATCTGGTTTGCAAATCTGCTTTTCACTTACCTATGTGATGCTTATTAGCTTGCAGAGCTCTTTCTAACGTAGCAGATAATTGCTGGTAAATTTTGTGCACAGCAACCTGGATTTCAATTTGAATACTCCTCTTGGCTGCTCTGATACCATCCTGGGCCAAACAAATAAATATTATAAAAACTGAGACATTTTTATCACTGGGTTATTGAAACAGCAGAAACTGCTGAGGTACATACCTGGTAGTGATGCAATCTTACACTCTCCCCTTTGGCCCCTGCATGTCCTACAGTGCCCAGACCAAAGCAGCCAGCAAGAAACTGGAGTCTAACAGAAGTAAGCAGTGAAGAAGACTGAAATCCTGGCACTTGGCGGCTTCCCATTAATGGCACACAGCCTTTTTCCTCCATTCCTGACAGAAGCACCAAAATTTGATGAAGTGCTTCCAGACGAAGCTAAAAATAAAGGCAGGCAAAAGATAATATTAAGTAAGTAGCCAGTACCCCTAGAAATGGAAATTGGATCATACTGAACTGTAAGCAAGGATGAATGAGGTCACTGTTTCCTCCTTCACATTTTTTTTAAAAAAGGGAACACTTTCAGTTCTGTTTTAGAGTTTGTTTACATAACGTTCCCAGTTCATTAAGATATTTAACAGAAAAGAAGGAAACATTACTTTAACAGATAAAATTTGGACACTGTTTCAAAAAAAGTTCCTATAATGAGAATAATAAGTTCCTATAATGAGAAGAATAATTCCTATAATAAGTTCCTATAATAAAAAGTTCCTATAATGAGAAGAATAAGAAGAGCTGTTAAACAGAAATTTACCTCAGCCCTCAACTGCTGCTGCTCCATTGCAATTATTGATGCTTGTGGACTGGTGGACATGCTTTCCTCTGGTTCCTTAAATCCTGGGGAGTTTCCCACATCTCCACTTACAAAACTGACAGCGTTTTCAATTAAAGTATGAACTCCAAGGGATCTTGAGAGATCAAAATCGGACTCAACAAATGAATAGGAGGATGTGTATAACCAATCTCTGCTGTGTTTCAGTCGAACCCATGAGTCACTCAGAGATTCCATTTGACTGTGTATTGCTCCTAAAGATACACAAAAGGAAGTCTCATCAATTCAGGTAAAACATTTTGGCAGTAGGTAAAGACTGAGCTCTGCTACTGACACAGGTGGAAAATGAATATTCACGTTAATTATATCATGCATTAAGCAACTTAGAGCAAAACATTTGATTTAAATTTACAGCAATTTCCTTAAAGAAAAGGCTGTATTTCTTTTAAACATTAAGCACTATTGCAACAAGCTGCCACATGAAAAAACAAAAAGAAGCCACTCAAACTGCTCAGCTTAAAGCTAGAATAAAAAATGCTTTGCAGCTAAATGACGAAACAGTAAAGAAATGATCTTCTACCAACACAACTTATGCACTTGGATATTTACTTTGAGGTTTAATCAAAGCAAGAGTGGTTTTGGTTTTTAACACCGTATTTCATAGTTTTGAAAAACCACAATGTTATTTTGAATTAAATATTTAAAGAATTCATGACTGCAGAAGAGAACAGAAATCTTTTTAGACTAACAGAGAACATTTACTTCAGCCCAGGACAGACACTCTAGATAGTGTTTAATACACATGTAAGTGTTAGATCTCTTTCATCTGGCAGTTTCACAAGTCTATTTTCAAGTATTTCTTATCATCAGCATGTCATTACCTGAACCTTTACTGCCACTAATAAATGGACTTCTTCAAATGAGCATCAGTCATCAGTCTGCAGCGCTGGAATTTTTCACCACAGGTTTGAACCTATTTCCAAGAGAGTTTTGCTAGAACTCTCTCCCTGGCACAAAAGAGCGCCAAGCCACTCAAGCTGTAACTTCATTAGCAGTTAATTGATAGGCATCAGTCATTTTTAAAGAGCTCCTCCAGTCATTTTTAAAGACCTCCTTTTTAAAGAGCTGTTTGCCCACTTGTAGCCATGCAAAATATTACAAGAGGGCACACACTGCTCAGAAGAACTTCCCATCTGTACAGTGAGTACTTCCCACTGAGAGTGTCTGGAGACCTCTGTGGACATTTAAACTGTATTTAAAGTCGCTTTGAGATTTCAGTTTGGATTATTTACATAATGCACAAAAAATGTTTATTTATTTACCTTGTGTACAGTAAGTTATAATTTGGAGAATCACAACCTGCTCACAGTACTCATACAAATCTGTATTACTTCAGTTTTAAACATCTTTCTGCAGGGTATCAGCTTTAAACATTATTAAACATAGCCATTTTCAGGGAGAAGTCACACAAATTCATAGGAATTCATCTGTCCAAAGCTTGCTTTCAACAGTAAGGCTGAGTTCCAATGGTAACAGCCAGATCCAAATTTCAGGCCTCCTTTAAACACTGCCTACCTACAGCAGCTGCTCATAGGGAACAAACACAGACAGACATAGAGGTTTTGAACTTGGGCTAACTTTCCTAGCAACCTACATAACTTTTTTCCTGAAGTAAAGGAAAAATGCTGTTATTCTGCCAATGAGTCAGCACCTGCAGGTCACAATTTGCACCTTCATGCAATTTACAAGTTCAAAATAGTGTGAAATTTTGCTTCACTTTGTCAACCAGGTTACCTTCACTTAGTTGCCAAAAATTTGTCAGGGCTATAAATTATGAAAACCTGTTCACATCCCATTTTATTTTCAGTAAATAATGTTAATGTGCATTTCCACAGTACTCCTTACACTTGCTGTTAAGCAGACTGCTATGGCTTCAAAAAGAACCATCATAGTACTCAGGTCATGCAGACTCAAGTTTATTTTGGATAATGCAAAGATCGTGTTCAAACACTTCTTTTCAAAGTGCAATTTAATTTCCTAATCTCTGCTGCTTTACATAACACAGTAAGACTACATGGTTTACAGAGAACAACCTATTTTGTCATGTTTACTATGAAAAAATTTAAAGAGATTGTTACTCAATTTTACAGTTTATACTTAGCAATGATATTTAAAACAAAAGACAGATCACCTTACTCTAATTTTAACATCAATTCTTAGAATAGTTGCTTTAAAGCTTTCCTTTAAAATCTAAGTTACATGGGAAAGTGGCCAGTGAGAAACATAAGATAAAAGATAAATAAGACAGAACAGAACAAATAGGCGCTAAAATACTTGGTTTCATATAAGAAGTGGTTTCCTGGCAAGTGCATGGTGAACAGAGCCCAGGGGAGAGGATAAATGAAGCCTCAGATTGCCCACAGGAAGCACAGCTAAACCATTTCCAAGTCCACAAAACGTTGCCTACACAGCAATAGCTCTTTCCAAAAGCCCCATAAGCCCTCCGGCAGGAGAGCAGCAGGAGAGCAGCAGGAGAGCTCAAAGCAGCCCACAGTGACTTCAGCTTCCTCCCTCCACCTGTCCCACACTGCACTGTGCCACAGCACAGAATCAAAGCACTTGTAAAGAAACAAAAACCAATTCCAGTGGCTTGAATCATAAGCTAAAGGAAACCTTTAACAGGTTTACAGAACAGCAGAAGAAAATTTAGTTTCGATAGGTAACAAACCTTATAAGAAACCCAATCACATATCAATAAAACCCTAAATTATTTCATATTTGAAGAAACAGTGAGGTCTTAGCTAATAGTTTTAGTACAAAATGCGAGAATGTTTAAATGTCAGACCAATGTAAAATTGTTTCTAATTTGGAGAAAAGTGCATTGATTATGAGTTACAGATTAAATGTAAAACAACAGAAGTTATAATTGAAAGCAGAGAGTTTAAACACAAATATGTCAAAAATCAAAGGAGCATACTTCAGAATTAAAAATGCTTAACCATTAGGGTACAGAGATCTAAAAGTAATTTTTTCCCTCTTGAAGAGATTACATAGCAGCAGAAGAATCAAATGTGTGACTACATTGGAGCTCAGCTTGATTCTGTGTAACATCAATCACACAGAATTGACTGCAGTACAGCGCTTCCAGAAGCCTTTACAATTACATGAACAAAGCTGCACGGACGAATCTGAAGCTTACAATAAAAGAAAGAAGTTTACTTGTCATTATAAGCCAGCTTGTAATAATGAGTTTCCTAAATGAATGTGGCACAGCTGAAATGCACACTTCATAAAACAAAAAATATGTAGGGAAGCTATAGAGACAAAAAATAAACATGCCATCAGTTACTTGCTTGAAGCTCTTCTTTTTTCTGGGGCTCAACTGGCCAAAAAGGAGTAAATACACTACACCACACAAGAATCAGAAGACAAAAGCAGAATTTGAAACAGAAGGTAACATACTCATAAAATCTCTGCCTCATATTATTCTGACTTAAACAATCAGTCTCATCTCAATCAATACAGTATACCAAGCAGCAAGGTATGTGGAAAAAATATTTACTCTTGTTTGGCATGAATACAGCCTAGATAACAGTCGTTCTAAATTCTCCACCTTTAAGGAAAAGAGAAATAATCCCCCGCAGCACAGCTGTATGCATTCATGTGTGGACTCTTGCATGTTCAAGTCCCTTCCTTAAGTACAATTTGTCAATTTTCAAAGGCAGAATTCATTACTGCAGGTACGCTAAAATATTTCAATTCCATTTGGATTTCAGTTAAGTCGCTGCTTTTTTTGGAGTAGCCCAGTTGTTTCAGTAAGGCACAACAGTACACACAAGGACACTGAAATTGACTGGGTTAAGCTGTAGCTGATGAAAAGCCAAGAGTGGAGGACTCTCACTGATCTGTAGCTGTTTGTGACTGCCCTGCTGGCTCTGCCTTCCTTACTGCTGTGTACCTAACGTGGTGTGCAGCACTCCAGAGGCACTGTACACAACACATACAGCATCTGCAGGCATACCCTCTGGATCTGCAGAATTGAAAAAAATAATCTAAGCAACAGAAAAAACAAAGGGCTTAGATACAAGGTGGAAACAACAATGTGCTGCTCATCATCCCTTACTGCAAAACTACTCAAAAAGATTTTTTCTGTAGGGATGGAAGGAAAAGTTTACTAATACAGAAATAACTGAATAATAGCAAGGAAAAAGAAACTCAAAGGATCCTCAGGCTGAAGCAGGAATAGCCCAGTTCTCTTTCTGAATAGACAGAATAAATTAAGAAGGTAATTAGAATAAAGATGGACTGAGTGGCTAAGTTGTTAATTAAGTTAAAAGAGAATTCTTTTCCTTCCATACTCATCTGCAAGACCATAGGAACTCATAGTATTATCTCCTTTATCAGTCACAGCAAGAACAAAGATAAAACTGAAGGGGATTCACCAAACATCCATAGCTGGCACTGCACTGTGCTGGCTACATGACAAGGGGTGGACAGTGTATCCAAAAAACCTGCAAGTTACACCCCCACCAAACACTGGGACGTGCTTCAGTTCTAGGAGATAACTAGGATTTACCAAACAGACATGTCACAAGAGACAAAAGACCATAAAAAGCACTGAGCTGAACAGCCCATCCATTTATCACACAAGTATTTGTAGATCTTTTCCTGATCTTGACAGACATATGAGGAATTTTTCCCTGTAGGTGCATTCTCTAACTCTGGCTTTGGTTATCAACCAAAACTGGCACATCTATCACCCAGCACAAGCAGACAAGCTTGCATTACTGTGTGCTAAATCCCAAGGAAGTCTTCTAAAACAGAGGCATCTGTACGTGTTCTGACAGTGCTCAGTTTGCAAATGAGCTATTTGAGCTTCTTTTTAGGTTCTGGACAGATTCACTGTATTTACTCCTCAGTGTTCAGACCCAGCAGAAAATGTTCTTACTGTAATAAAAGTTTTGATGAAGTCTGCTCTTGCACTATACCCCACTTCCTGAGGCTCATGACCAAAGCAACATCGGCCTAAGCAACAGCCCAGGAACCATAATCCATGAGACATATTGTACCTGAGACCTAATCCAAGATCATTTCCTAAGTTACTCTTAGGACACAGAGGATATAAAGTACAGAGCTCTGTGTCAGAGTAATGGCAAAGCTAAAAACGCTGACTTCAAAGAATGTCCTGCAGATGAGGGGTTGACAGAGGCCTTCTGATATATCTTCTAACCCTGAGAATGCCACGATACATCTGCTGTCACAGTAAAAGCACCTCTAATGCATTTCTTATTTGTTCAACTGTTTCAATTGATTATGCATGGACAAGGCATCTCTTTCCACACTACTTAAATATTGAAATCTAATGGGTGCTGCCACTGACAGCACCCTCTGTAATTCCGAAAGACTTTAAAAGGCAAGAAACCTCTGAGTATTCTGCTCAATGATGAAGCCTTTTAAACTAGAACTCTTACCTTACCAAACAGTATTGAGGCTTCTGTTACTGAGGCATATCATAACTCAACCTAATTCCTGTTTGCATAGTCCCTTGTTTTTACAGATACAGCAGAACTGAGTGGCGATTTTCAGACAGATTCTGGACTTTTTAGCCCCTCTACCACCTTCTATCAAGGACCTCACTGAGATTTGCCAGTACGAAGCAGTAACAAAGAGCAATAGAAAACGTGGATGCTTGGTTCTGTAGGTGTGCTGGCATTCAAAGGATGCAAAGTAAAGCAGTGTCTTCTGAATGCAAGTTCTCCAGGTTCAAGCACATTTTATGGTAAAAGTTCGTTGTTAGCACAAGAATAGAATGTTCCACATAAACTTCTCTCACAACTTTTTATTCCTAAAGTCACATGAGTGAAAACAGAACGCATGTTTCTGATTCACTTAACAGAAAACCTCACTTGTTTCAAAGGAGCATTACAATTCTAGAAACCAGAATGAAGTGCTATAACCAAGGAAACACTATAACCAAGCCACAAAGCAACAGATCTTCACACAACACAGAGTAGGTAACAATTACTTTAGATGCTATTTTTGAATGTTCAGTTTTAACACCTGTTATGTAACTGCAAACTATGCAACTGCAAACATACTTTAAATTAAGAAACTCTAACATTGATCAGTTTAGTATTCACTAGGTAAACAATAGAACTTACCCCTCTTCCTGTGTGATGCTGCCAAATCCAAATCAACATTTCGTCTTCCACTCTAGATTAAAAGATTAATAAAAGCCTCATTTCCTCAGGTGATCATATGTGGTGCATAATATTAGAGTATTTACATTTCATCCCTCACCCATAAAAGTGAGAAAGTTAACAGAACTATAATTATTTCAAATTCTTTTTTACCATTAGTGCTTTCTCTTAACAATGATGAACTAATGCAGCGAAACACAGTGCTGAACAAATGTTTCAGATGTACTTACATCTAAACAATCTATTGACAATCCCTAAATACATCATGCTGGTTCACTTACCAGTGAATAACCTTCCTCGTCGGATTCTGGCTGAGACAAATCAGATTCACTTCTTGACTTCATCAGTCTGTAGCTTGAGTTTGCGTGGATTGAGCGACTTTCTGCTGTAAGACTTTCACTCCTGCTTCAGGTGCACATACGTTCACATGCACAGAGAAAAAAAATGCTGATATTACACAAAGACAAGAGTTGATAGCCCAATTTAGCAGGTGTCACAGTTTTATCTCAGAGGAGACTAATCAATAAACATCACGAGACCACATTAAAGAGGAAAAGAGTGGTCTGACGGCTTCAATTATGTTTATAAAAGGTACTAGTACACTTTGTTACTTCTTAACAGCCTTACTGGTCAACTGAACAAATGTCAACCTCAAATGAGTGATTGCTCTAGAGCCTTGGTAAGTATTACACACCGGTAAACAGAAACACTTTGAGCTGAGAGGACAAGAAACAGAAACAGAGTAAGTGGGTGAAAAAGCACTGAACTTATTAAAAACCCACCCATAAAATGCATCCTAAAGTTGATATGCTGGAAATGAATGCCACTTCGACAATGACATAGGCAGCTACCCACGCTTTAGAGACTAGATTTCCAAAAAGAGGCAAAAAAGAATAAAAGGGTATTGAATATATAAAATTTTTGCTCTCCAGTATCTTAATATCTTTCCAGCAATATCTTAATTTAAAAATATCAAAAGGGGACACCTAACAACAAATCTCACCCATGCCTATGATAGGAATATTTATAAAAATCAATTATGAATAACACTTTTGTCATAATAGGCTTTGAATCTTTTGTTTTAAACATATACAATTTTTTTTTTTAACACTACTATACAGGACATTGGTAAGCATTCAAAATCCACAAATATGATAAAAAGAAATTCTAACACAAACAAATTACAGGAAAAATAAAGCATTTTTCCAAGTACATCATGCTATGTGTACACCTGATGATCTGAACTATTTACCACTAAGCCCAACTTCGAAACTTAAATAGGGTCCACACACAATAAAACTCTTCAGGTTTAGTTAGCATGGCCAAGGAAACTGAGAAAAATCACTATTTTCAACAGAAGCATAACACTACTCTCAGCAGTAATTTTGTTCTAAAAAAACTGTAATAACCCTCAGAGGAAAACTGGGGGTGTTTAATCAATTCTAAAGGGAGCAGAGAAGAGTTAAGTGTAGAGTCAGCAAAGCCCACCTGGTCATGAGCCCAGTGCCCTCCGGAGCAGCAGAGGGAGGCTGCTGGAGCTGTCCATCCTCCCTTCGCTTCTGCAGCTCCTCAATGACAGGGCTCACGCCCAAGATCAGCAAGGCACATCTGTGGATCACAGAGTTGCAGGCAGCAGTGTACACATCCTGCCCTTCTGTCAGGTCAGTGCTGATCCTTCGTTCCTGCTGGGACTGAGCAGCTGGCTCATCAAGTCTAGTCCCTGTCCCCGTGCTCATCCTATCTCGATCCCGACTGCGAGCTACTTCACGGGCTGATAGGAAACATTGAAATATTTCTGTAACATGCAACACAAAAAGAAAGTCTTAACTTCTATACAAAGCTACAGAGAATAAAATATTCATATACATCTCGGGTCAAAAACTGCCCCACTATAAACACCTAGTATTTTTCTAACAGTAAAAGAATACAATAATAATACAGTGCCATAAAAGAAGTCATGCAAACAAGTTAAATGAAGCATTTACA
This sequence comes from Tichodroma muraria, assembly GCA_013390105.1. Taxonomy (NCBI): domain Eukaryota; kingdom Metazoa; phylum Chordata; class Aves; order Passeriformes; family Sittidae; genus Tichodroma; species Tichodroma muraria. Next base: position 18,273 of record WAAG01043038.1, on the reverse strand, counting down.
CAACGTTAATTTGAAAATAAAGGACAATGAACTTTACAGAACACCAAAACTCTTTCAGTGTCTTACTGCAACCCAACTTCTGTTTGAATGGCATCAATGAGAAAGAGAGTATTTCACGTTTGCCTTTTAGCAGATGTATATAAAATAATGCTTCTGTAAATCTGTATTGCAGACACCAGGATATCTCCAATTCGATACAAGAACAGTTTCAGACTTTTTATTAGCTTTGGGCAGTACAATGAAGATCCTGCCAAAATTCTTAGCCTCCACTTTACTTAATTCTGCTGTAGTTTGAAGGGTCAGATTCTTCAAAGAGTATGTGTGAGAGGCCACCTCATCTATGTCCAAGAACGGAAGTTCTCTTGATTAAATCATTTTAATTTTAAAGATTCAGGTCCCCTTTGGAAAGGGAAAGGTAAAACTAAATACTTCCTTCACTGATATGAACAGAACTCCACAAGTCAGGTTCAGCATCCCCTGAGAACACAAGTGAGAGAGTCATCATCTTCCTACTTATCTGTGCATGTAACACTATTGTCTGTCTAGATTTTTCTGGATACATTTCCTTTATTGTACCCAGAAGCCCTGTTCAGGTGGAATTTGAGAGCTCTGAGCATTTGCCCAAAATAACTGCAAATCAAGCAGCCAAACATACTGCATGCACTGAGCAGGTGATGTGCAAATCTTCTAGAACCACAAATCAGCTCATGAATGTGCACTTCAGCTCCACTGCACTGTCCATGGAACAACACACCCTAAAAAACTAGAGGTGTAACAGACATTTTCGTCAAAAAGGTCTCAAAGAGAAATGTGGGAGTCCTAATAGGAAGCTGTCAGCAAAACAAGAGATGACAGCAGAGACTAGAAAAAGATGAACATTCTAACAGAATCCAGAGGAACAATATTTGGAAAAGAAAAAGAAAACTGCCGCTATGGAAAATATTTCAAGTCAGTCAATTTAATTTTTTACACTACATGCATTCTACAGAAATGCTCCAAGGCTAACACAACTGCTGTCTTGGAGAACACTCAGTTCACAACAGAGAAAAAAACAACCTTGTGTGACTGACTGCTGCTTTACTGAAACTGAAATTAAGAATTAATTACTTAGAAATAAGTAATTAATTAGAATTAATAAGAATTAATAATTACTATTAATAAGAATTAATAATTACTTAGAAATTAAGTATTAACTACCCCATCAGGATGGACTACAAGTCCCAATCAGTGTAACAACAGTTTGTGAAATTCACCTTTTTCAAGCTATCTTCTGAAGAATTAAACAAGATGTTTAAAAATCCCAGGAGAAAATATGGCAAATAGTGTTAAAAAATACCAAACTCTGACTAAAACCTCCACATTTTTAAGAGCAGAAGTGAATTCCAACATGGTCCACTATTATCAACAGTTTCATTTCCAAACTTCAGAGTAACATTACCATTCAATGCTTACTACATAAAATAACACCACGTACAAACACAGCCAAAATTCTGTATCTAAATACTGATGAATATTCAGAGATCTAACGACAAGAACTTTAGAGAAAACAAGATGAAATCAAGTAGTCTTGTAGACAGTGTATATAGAAGTGCTGGAACAGGTCAGATGTCCTGAATTGCAGTGAACTCACTTAGTATTCACATTCCTTTGTATCTAAAAACTTTCCTGAACCATAAAAAGCACTACACCATTGTATAAAAATAAACCTCTCAAAATGTTTACGCAGACAGATCTTTCAATAATTTTTCAATTTTACCTCAGAGAGCAGAAGATACTGTCCTTCCAAAGGATTTGGCATTATTGACAGACATAACCAGTACTTACTACCAGCTGTCATAACTTCATGTTCTCTTTCCTCCTCTTCGTCTTCTTGTTCTGGATGCCCTTCCTCCCTATCACGTTCCGCCTGCTCCTCCATTTCTGCTTCTTCATCAATTGTACGAGTAAAAGAATGTTCTTGAGCATCAACATCAGCAGATTCTTGGTTATCTAGCATCTTGATTAAAAAAAATACACACGTGAAATGAAATTAATTCTCACCAAAATGAAAGATGTATGTACAAGGACACAGGTATTGAATAAGAGGTTTCTTCCTATCAAAAAATACTTTTGATGCTGTGTGAAATAAACAACAAAGACAGTTGTTTACTTTCAAGGTTTTACATACTTAAGTTGGAAAATTTAATTTTTCTTTTGTAACCATGACTCAGATTATCTGCAGAAAAATGTCTCCTTGCAATGCTTACTTAGACACTACAGTCAAACTTTGACACTTCAGCACCAAAGCCTTTAGAAACCATAAGCCTGGGTATACTGTGCAAAAGCAAACCAGGTACTTTTTCCCAATTGCATTAAATCTGAAGCAACAAATCTACTGCACATATCAGATTTGCTGCATTGTATCTGTAAGTTTGAGGATTTCTGGGAGTAACAGAACTTACTGCATGCACATCCAATGCTTTCAGAAGTGCTGAGTCTCTTGCTGCTGTGTTAGACCCCTACCCTGAGAAAGGAAGTGGGCAAGACACACATCCCCGTAATACTAATCAAAAGTGGGAGACATACCTACACTATTTTAAAGAGCACCACTAGTGCTTTACAATACAGCTAAAAAGCCTCTTAATCCTGATGTTACATGAGAATTTTATTCATTAAAAATATCTTGCTTGTAGATTGTAGACCACAATTTAAAATCCTATCAGAGAAACCTACTTTAAGGACCACTTTGTATTGCCAAACAGGTCCCAACCCTGTAATTCACTGAACACTTCCATCATTAATGCTCATCTGGCTTAATAAAGTTTTTCAGAAGTTGCCAGTTTCAGGCCTAGTGCTCTCATATCGGACATTTACATGGGGCTGACAAGTTGCCCTAAAGTTATGCTAGGACTAAGAAGATGATGTGGCCATGGAGGAAGGAAGAAGGGATAGGCAAGGAAGGGGAAGAGAGAGGTTCAGGGATCAGAGGCACAGATAACACAGCTGGATTCAGGAATGGCAGCCAGACAAAGCTGTGGCCTGCTCAACACAGCTGAGCCACCTCCAGCTAAGCTGTAGGGCTTCTATGGCCCAGCATTCCAGAGATGGGAAGAGGGAAAACCAGCTTGAGTCGAATGATGCCAACCAATCATTTGCTTTAATTGATTTAATATCACGTACTCCAGAATAATGGACTCCTAATTATATAACGGACTCCTGAGCATTTTCATTTGGAAACTCATGGTTTTTCAACAGGATAGAAAAAAATACTGGCAATCATGTAGTATTTTCTTAATAGCCAGTAAAGCCAGAAGGACTGCAAAGAGATGTACAGCCTTACCCATCTGTCTCTGGAGGATGACTTGGTCTGAATAAGTTCCATGTTCTTGCAGGCAAGCAAGCGACTCCGAACTTTATACACACAGCGGTAAACTTCTGCCAAGGCCTTGCCAGGCTGGTACCTACAGAAAACCACATCCAAGCCAGAAAAAAATCACATGAACTTCCTAACAAAAAGTCCAGCTGAACTCTTAAGAGCAGCTTTAAGTTACTTGCCTGCTCTCACCACAAGCTTGACTAAGTAAACTCGTATGTTTCAGAAGAGCTGCAAGGACAAATCTGGACACAGTGTCTAGGAGTGATTCATTACTTAACGTTGCAGTATCCCAATCTGAAAATAGAAACAATTCATCAAACTGGCTACTGTTCCCAAAAAAAAAAAAGTACTTGTTTTTTCTATATTGTATTCAATATCGTCAGTCATTAAGTCTCTTCTAAGGAACTGACTTTTTAATTTCAAAATAATCTTTCCCTATTTTAAAAAGAACCATTATGAAAATAATATTGCTCCACTATAAAATAAATGAATTGCCAAGCAAACCTTCACAAAGCACCATAACTTTCCATGGGGAAATAAAAAATTACTGTCCCCACTCTTTACAAATATGTTTATTATATATTTTTCTGTTAAATGTTATCTATAAATCCTCATGAACTGCTGTAGAAATGACAAAACTTACCTGGCCATAGGTAAGTCTAGTCTAACACACCTGCTCCTGAGCAGGTTCCATGACTTTCCCTGTGATGCTATCCTAACGTGACCACACAACTTTCAGTCAGCTGAACAGAGCACACCCACATCAACTTCTAAGGAATGCAGCTGCACAGCCTAAACTATACAGATCAGTCCATTCGACTTGGATTGTGCAAACAGATAACCAGCACTGTTCTTACTGGAATTCCCACTTCTGTGGAATTCTGTAACAGAATTCCCTCTGTTGTTCTCAACAGGCACATAATACCATTTGCTCTTTCCTTCATCTTGGCTAGAGCTACAGAAAACTATCTCTGGATGCAGCAGCTACAGTACAACTACAATGCTCAGTGGATCTCATTAAAAGGAACCAGGAAAGCTTGAGCAGGAAACCCAGATTTTAGGCAATAAGCATGAAAAACTATTACTAATATAAGACCAGCCTCACAGAGACTTGAAAAACAGATGATGACTTACCCCTTCATTCCATTCCTAACATATTTTGCAAGTTACTTTGCCTTCCCCACCTCCTCCCCTTTAATTTTTATTTTTAATTGCAAGTTTCACCCTGCTCTACTCAGAAAATAGAAAAACCAACAACTAAGTAAGCAAATAAGAGTTTCTTCTTACCAGTTCAGAGGGAAAAACAACATTGAGCTACATGTTTGCCAAGCACTGAAATCAGTGTTAAAAGTAAATAACAGAAAAAGCAAAAGAAAGATCATGGAACATACTAATAAATTAAGTTTACCATGTTGTAGAATTAAAAATCGTTGCCTTTGTTTAATAAGAATTAAACAAAAAAATTGTTTAATTCTTATTAAAAGAAAATAAAGGATTATGCCAGGAGCATAGCTGGAGTATTTAACTTGCTTTCAACGTATACAGGTACTTTCAACACCTTACCTTTACTGACAGCATAGTCCTGCATACTGATCCAGAGGCTCCTTGCTGGCTCTTTTGAACAGCCCAAGGCCAAATCAACATAGACTGTGATCTCCGATCTCAGCTTATAATCAAAGGGCTTCTGCTCCTCATTTCCAGACAGAGCCACTTCTAATAAGGAGCTCATGCATTTGTCTAACAGAAGGGAAATATCAAAGAAATTAAACTTTGAAAATTTTGAGAATTAAATGCATCTATCTAAAAGCATTTAAACCACCTTCACCTTCCTCTTAGTTTAAAAAAAAAATAAAAATCAAGACACGCCATTGTCCTTCCACAAATCCACCTTACAGAGGGAAGTGACTTAAAATATAGTCTACATAAAACCTAGGAAGATTTAGAAGCATTAACCAACTCTTCTTCAAGAGAATAATCTGTATCATTAATTCTACCTGAACTGCACAGCTATGCACTTACAGCTACTGCCTGGACCCATCTCAAAACATTCTGTCTTGTAAGTCTTGAAGCAGCCTACTCAGAACCAGAGGGAGGAGGAGATGTGAACTAAGAGGAACAGGGAACAAAGAAGCAAGTGGCCCATTCAGATAGGAAGGGATGTCTGGAACATCACTGCTGAGTCGTTGATAATTCTGGTAGATCATAAAGAATGAAATTTGCTTTTAATAGCATTGTTTCTAATTAATAAAAAATTTATTTTTCAAGTAGAATAAAATAGAAGATATTTTCCAATAATTAATATGAAAAATTGAGTTCCTGTAGTCTGTTAAATGCTGAGCCTAATACCTCGTTAAAAGTAAAACATTTCCAATTAACTGTGTGAAGTCTGTAGTCTCTCACTGAGAAATTGTGATTTTTTTCTTCTGTCTGCATTTCCAAGACCCTTTATAAACTACATCATAACCTTAAATACCATTTTGGAAATTTTTGTATTACTACACAAGTAGACAAGAACACTGAAAGATGACAAACCTTAAGTACAGAGACTTATTCAAACATCATCAGAAATTTCACACCTGAACACGTCTTTTCACGGACCATTAGGCACCGGCACTGAACAGCTCACCCAAATGAGGAATATCCATCTCCACTCCATCGCTGAACAGCGGGGTTTTGAGCCAGTAGGCCGTGTCCTGCTCCTCGGGGGACACTGGAGGGCCCTGCAGCATCCCCCCCAGGCAGCGCCCGATGAGCAGGGCCACCGTCCTCTCCAGGTCCACCAGCCACACCCACGACTGGGCAGGCTGTGGCAGGGGCACGCCTGCAGGGTCGATCAGCTCAGGGCCACCTGCAAGTATTCACTGCCAGGTTAGTCACCCATGCCCAGGTATCACAAACAATTCCAAAATTCCAAAGCTAATGGCAGATCTTGTTAATATTCCCCAGTTAATCGCAGATTTGCCTCTCAATCAGCAACCTTTCAACCAAAGAAACAGCAGCTAGGACAAACAGATCACTGGCCACTGGAACTACAGCACAGCAGAGGCCACCACCATTCACGGCACAGCTGCTCATGAAGTAAAGGCTCTTTTAACCTCTGCCCAAGAACCTGCTTTGTCTAATACACACTTCTCTGTGCTCTGATAAACATGTATCAATTGAGGATACAACTGGAAACAGCACTCAGAGCAGAAAAAAATATTTCACGGCAAGGGATATTAATACATTAAGGAAATTTTAAAGGAGATGTAGCAAGACACATAGTTTAAAAAAATAGCCATCTTAAAAGGGAGAGCTAAATTCTACTACAAAATGTGCCATTGTTTATTTTTCAGATTACAAGCATGTTTGTTACTGCACTTACCATGAAGAGGCCACTGTAATTCCTGATCTTCCAAAAGGGCTGCAGCAGGCAAGAGTCTGTTGAGACGATCTAAAGGTGGCAGCAGATCCAGCAGGTAACTCAGCAAAGGCCGGGCTACTGACACTGGCAGCAGCAACAGTGAGTTGACAATTTGAGAGAGCATACTGCCAGCAGCTGATACATAAATCACATCTGCAGAGGAAAAACCAAACCTGAACTAGTTACGGTTATGGAATTATGCAACTGCTATTTAACAAGTCAAAGAACTGCATCTCAGCTATCTCAGAATGTCTTAAACAAAAAAGGTTGAATTGATGGTTTGTTTAACAATTATTAATCTCTTATTTCAGTTACACACTTTTCAGTAATCACAATAATTGTACTTTCAGAAAGAGAAATCTAGAACTAATAAAACTGAAATAATAATGCACATTCTGTATTCCGTTCACATTGACATTCTGGAGTGAAGGTGAACAGAATGAAGAATTCACGTTCTCCAACCTGTGCTTTTCCTGCACACAAAATGTCCTATCAAAAGCATGAACCAGATGCCATTCCTGGGTAGACACCTCATCTCCTCCTCTGGGGGAGACTTGGGACGCCTAATTTATGCAGATATAGGAAAAACAAGGGATTTTTTACTTCAAACCTAAGCAAAAAAAAAGTGTCCTAAGGTTACAGAGCCATCATTATTGATTTTTCCATGGACAGTTACCTCTCAGTTTTTCCCCAACACTACCATTCCAAGAGCTTTCCTTAAGCAGTGTTGCAGAACGGGAATAGATATCTGTAGCATGAGGCAACAAAAGCTGAAGATGTTTGTGAAGCAGCGCCACACTGCTGGAATTCTAGAAGGAAACAAACGTAAGAATAGTTCTATAAATACATATAAGGGGTTCACTATTTAAATCACTTCAGCTTTCAAATACTCAGATTTTCAAAAGGAACCTTACTACATTCCGGTGCTTACAAACACTGAATTATTTTTTTCTCTCCTAAATGGTAAAAATAAAGACACACACCTCAGTAACACTGTTGATGTGACAATAAGCCAGCAATTGTTTCTGTAGGGAACATAAAAGCTCATGCAGATGAGCTGGTTGACTGTTTTCTGATGATGATGTACCTAGTAAAAATTTATCACTGTTTTTTTCCAGTTCTCCAAAGGCTTGGTCCTATTAAAACAAAAGAGGGAAAAAGATAACAATTAACTCTGATTCAAGTGCTATAATACTTTACTATCACCGAAAAAGAAACATTTTGTCTTTAGTATGTGCACCTGAATTTACTGGAGAAATAGGATAATATGAAATGGACCATGGGATAACCAAACTTGAAATTCCAATTGTTTATAATGTCACAGGAGTGATTGTGGTAGCCGTCAGGAGAACATTTCTTAAAATGTTTCGTTTTGCATGCAGCAATGCTTTTATTCCTCACCAAGGATAACTAGATTAAAAAACTCACTTCCTAATCTAGCCCCCAAAGCACAATGTGTTAAAATAAAGAATAAACCCTTAGGATCTGTTGTGGGCTGATGCATAAGATATCTCACATTCAAATCCCTGTTTGCACTATCTAGGACGCAATAGAAGGAGAACACAGCTGCTTGAATTCCTTTGGAATCCATTGGAAAAAGCGAGTTAGTTTCAAGCACCCCATTCAAAGCAGACAGGCTGAAGGAGGTCTAGAGAGAAGAACAAAGCACTGCCCCCCTGTGCCGAGGAGCTCCACACCATGCTGGGCAAGTCCAAACCTCTGATTCCTGCTCGCTGTTGAATTCAACTGACTGGTTGAATAAAAAGCTGAGTCAGTGATTTGCTCTCACGCTCCCCTAAACTTTCTAAGAACAACAATCTGGCTGACACACTGTGTTTAATAAGACTTGTTCTTGCTGCTCTATTACAAGGTAGTTACCACCCTAGTGAAGTTAATTGAACAGATTCATGCTCCTGGTGTCTGCTTATTGTTCCCTGGTGGCTGAGATAATACTGACAAATACTGCATACAATCAATTTACTTCTTGTGTTACATCTTCTCTTCCAAAAAAGTCTGAAGCCAAAGCAAGAGCAATAAAATAGTCTGATATGAAACCAGCTGCATTTAGATAAGTCACCTTAAACAAGAAATACCACTATAGCAATATCAGAACCATATTGTTAGAGATGATTTAAGTAACTTTAGCCGACTTAAGGACAAAATACATATTAAATATAATGGACAAAACCAAAAGTCACACATTTTTGACCTTAAAATTTAAGGACAAAATACATGTGGCACTGTTACTTCACATAAACAAAATGAGCACCATTTCCTTAAGATGGGTGGGAAAACAGTAACCCTTCAAAGTATCAAAAATTAATTATAATTTTAAAAAGTAAATTAATATGAAGCCTGTACATACTGTATAAAATCCCAAGTTTCTTAGAAGAGTCTTCATTAAGATTTCAGCTAGATGAGTATCTGGATGACTGCTCTGGACAGCATATGCTTGATCAGAGAGGTTTCCATAGCTGATACACAACGAGGAAGTTTCTGTGGTATCAGATGGGGAGCTATAGCCAAGCAGGGAAGCTACGTGGGTGTGATCCTGCAAGCTTGTCAGAATGATGTCCAACTGCATTCTCTAAAGGAGAATGTTTAGACAAAAAAAAAAAAATCATTCTTTGTTAATAAAGATCAAATAATGAGCTAAGAAGAAAAAAGCATTAGGCATAGTTACCCAATAAAAATATTCTAATGGGACACAGAAATAAGTTGGAGGGTTTTACCAAAATACTCCAGGTTTTCCTGAAGATTTGTACAATTAGACAATGGATAAATACACTGAATAAGATTGACCATACGTAAAAATCTGAGATTAAGAGAGACAGAAACCAGACTGTCCACATGGTGGGCAATGAGGGTAAGACACTGAGGCAATGAGGATAAGACACTGAACCAAACACTTTCTCCAGTATGTCCTGGTTATCTCGTTATTTGGGAAGATGGGTGGAGATAAACAATTTCTCTACACTGTACATAGGAAAAAGGGTACAAAAAAGAACTGCACAAAAATGGGTACAAAAAAAACCCTGGAGCTGAAGCAAACTCCTCTGATTGATTGAACAAGCCTTGGTAAGAGAAAATTAACTGTTTTCTGGGATGAATACTTGTATAATGCTTTCCCTACATGGATTTCACCCTACTTTGCAAAGTTTCTCAATGTAGTATTCAAAATTATCTAATCTCTAAACTTGTCTGGATACACTACCACAGCCATTCTTAAGCTCTCTGTAGTCAACCTTCACTTGAGAAAACAAGCATTGCTCCCTGCCTCACTCCCTTCTGGCTTAGCCAGGCTGCCATACA
>WAAG01043029.1:262-11937 GCA_013390105.1 Tichodroma muraria | reverse complement strand
CAGCGCCAGGCCGGGCAGCGCCTGTGCCGCGCTCGGCACGGCGGGCAGAGCTCGCGTGGTGGAGCAGGATTTGTGCGGCCGTGGCGGAGGGCAGCTCACGATGAGGTGCCCGTCCTCTGCGGCGGGGTCTGCCGGAGGGATGGCAGCTGAAGACAGCAGGAACCGCGTATAGACTAAACCACTGCAAGGCTTCGCTCAGCGGCGAGGCTTCATGCGGTAGTCACCTCTAACTTTTGGAATAATCAGCGCTCTAAAGCCCTGTACGGGCGACATTCCCCATCTCTCAACACACCCCCACTCAGGGCAGGAGCGAGATGTGTGCCTGAAACCACGGTTGTGCTAAGCATTCACCTTGGTTAATTTATCAAGAATGCTGCAGCACTTGATAGTGCACTTGCATTTACAATGCAATATAGCACTTGCTTTGCAGAATAATGGCAAACGCCTACCTTTTACAAAGGAGGAACCGAAAGCGTTTTGGATTCGTTAAAAAAGTAGCATTATCCTATATGACAATAAAGTACTTCTAAAAAGGTACTATCAGTTCCTGTAACATACATTTTGTCCGAGTTTCTCTGAACTTGTGTCCTCTAGGACACAAAACAGCACGACACAGACGACCGCTCATTCCAAGACAAAAAAGACCTTTAATTTCTGACTCCATCTCCTTATATATAAAATTCAAGGGCCAGTGTCATTGGAGGATGACAGTGCCACCTTTCCAATGCCACTGGTCAAACCAACAGTCCATCACCTTTCTCCTCCTCCACAGAAGAATGTAAACAGTAAGTTATTTACACCAAGTATGTGAGAAAGTTCTGTAGAAAAATGCAAACACAGAAGGCTTTTAGAAAACTTGAAAAAATCAGGGCGACAAACTTGCACAGGACAGTATGGTATGTTTCCTTTCTTGTGTATGGTTTTGGTGGGCACTGTACAGCACTTCTGCAAACTTCATTAAGATACGGTAGGGTAGGAAGCACTGCATAAAAGTATACTGTTTACTTAAAGGTGGAATTATTCTTTAAAAGTAGCATGTTGCAAGGACTCAATGGTACACACAGAAGAGAGCAAAAGAGATCTTACTTCTTTCTTCAGTGAGCAAGTAAGACCTGTATAAGAAACTACTTTTTGATGGTTTAACTTCACCATTACACAGCAGCAGCAGACTTAGGCTTAGGCCTGGACTAAAAAACTGAACTGCAGGTGCATTTTTGTCAGTGCAAAATTGATGTAAAAATCAAAGAGAGAAAGCAGGAAAAGGGAAAAAAACAGGAGAAGGCTGTTCAATTTTACCTGCAGCAAGGGATGAATCTTTTACCTGCAGCAATAACTGAAGAGCATAATTGGTAACTTTTAACACTTCTACTTTTCCATTAGAATAGCATGGCTATTTCAGAGGTGGTGTGATGTCTGATCTACCGGAACAGCAGGCAGAACAGTTATTCAGAGACAATGAAGATCTCTGTTTTATCTGGCTTCACCTTCAACAATGAAACATGAACAGTCAAGTCTTTCAATCTGGAGAACCTACAAGACAAATTTTCATGAGTTGTCCATCTCTAAGTTCAGCAAGGTCCATGTGAGAAGAAACTGAAAAAGGTTTCAGGGAAGTAAAGCCTACAGTAACACCTCATAAAACTTAAGTTTGGTTTCTCTGACCCACAGGAAGATTTCTTTATGTCAACTCTTACAGGATGATCAAGAGATCTTGCTCTGTTGCTGCCCTATTAATGCAAAGAGACTGGGTTGGGGATTTTTTGTAAGAAAAAAAATAAGTCATTCGCACATTTATAATTGTTACTTTCATGACCGTTTTAGAAAACTGAGGGTACTCTGTCAGACCACTCAAATTGACCAACTAAGCTCTGTTGGAAAGGGATTCCATGTGCCCTGTAATAGTTCACTTGTCAGTATCTGCCCATCCCTCATTAACTCTAAGCATCTTATTGTCTATAAGGAGGATAATCCTGTGTGAAGGTTTGTTGCCTTGTTTTGAAAGTCCTTGATTAATCTTTGTCTGTAGAACCCAGATCTGATTCTTTCACGACTGGTGTAACTAAACAGACCCTTTGCCTGAGTTTGGCCTATGCTCACCAGTCTAAGAGCGAGTTAAAAGGCAGTAAGCTTGGGGAGATGCTACTACTGAAACAACCTTCACATCACCATATAGGATCACCCAACATGTCCACTGCCTTTCAGGCAAGGCTGATCACAAGAAAAAGGGTTCATGTTGAAAGGATGATGCATGTGGTAAAAGACAGGATGTAAATCTCAAAATCATTATTCAAACCTGATTCAAGTAACTCACTATGACTCAGGTGGCTATCCTAGTGAAGTTATGGAACAGTAATTCAGCCAGGTCTTCTATCTATACCAAACACCTTTACAACTCAGCAGAAACATTTTATATGCCAAGCAGAATTAGCAGAGTTGGAGCTGGACTCGACCAAGACAAGTCTGAAGATGCCTGTTTGGCCAAATCCCAGTGTTACGGAAACCTGAAGCTTGAATTAAGCTAGTCCACTGGACTGTCCACGATTTTAGGAAATACAGATTGCCACCTCAGATGCCTGTAGAGTTCCCTGCTGTACTGAAAAAGTTCACCACCTACCAGGACAGCAGTATACAGATGAGCTTTACAGTCTAGAATACCTTTCAGCCAGGAAAAACGCACCGTCAGCTTTGCAAATCAACAGCTTCCAAGAATGGATAATACCAAGTCCCTAAAATCACCACTGCATCAGCATACATGGAAGATACCTGCAATACGCTTCACCTCCTACCTCCTCTGACTCCTCAAAACCCCCACTTTCTGATCTAGTCATGTAAGACACTTATAATACTGTTCTAAAGCTACTAATTTAAGATGCTTCATATTCTACGCTCCTAAAATTCATGCACATAAAAGAACATTCTCTGTATTAGAGATTACTGTTTCCTACCAAGAGCATGTGGGGAAAATTATTTCTCATGCTATGTTCTAGAATTTTGCTACACAAATTCTACAATTATTTAGGTTGGGAAACACCTTTAAGTAAAGGTGGTTTAGACCTTTGAGATCATTAAGTCAAACTTAACACTGCAAAGTCCACCATAAATTAAAGCGGACTAAAGTCCACTAAACTGTATCTCTCTGAATACCCCCTTGGTACTTTTTGATTCAGATTAGAACAAAATCTTACCCACACCTTGCACTTACCTGAGTCATTAATAATTTTTCCATTTCCTCCAATAAAGTTTCCAATATTTAATTCAGTAATTACTTAACAGCAAGATGACAAAACATTTAACAAGCTTGGCTTACATTCTTAAAAAGTTCGGCTTTTATTTGTTGTATGATCAGATTGTTGAATATTCTGGATAAAGTTTGAGATGCTATCAACCAGGTAAGTATAGTAGCACACAGTGTTTTCCTCCAAGTATAGATAACACCATAAATGCATTTAGACTGCAACAACAGGAGTGAAGGTAGATACTGCAGCTATTTTTTTTAACCAAAATGCTTTAATCCTAATGCTCTTTAAAGAATGTGTGAGATAATGAAAGACAGTCTACAAAACTGGAAAGCTGGAAGCTCTCTCTTTTAATTAGGTGATGCCAAAAATGCAGTAACTATAAAAAATATAATGTCCATGTATCACAACTAAATGCCTCGGACCATACTAAAGCAGTTGTTTATCTAGCTCAATGGGGACAATGGTCAGATCCAAGTGGAAAACCTACCATAGTTATCAAAATATCTACTGTACTTGGAAACTAATACAAAGAAAATTTTCCTATTGCTTTCATGGATTTGTGTTTGGCTCCTTCTATCAAGAGATGCCAGAATGTGTGTATCAGCTAACTTTGGAAAAAACAAAACCACAAGTGAATGAACAAGGCCAACAGTACAGCCTTTCATACTTAATCTCTGCATCCTTTGATCTTTCAAGTATATGCCACATTAGTTTTACTAAATACAATGTTTGACTGGAAGTGTTCTATGCAATATGTCATTATCAGGAGTAATCCATGGAGACCAAATGACAAAATGCCATCTTCAAGATATTCTAGTGAGAAAGACAACAAATGAAGGCAACAAGTTGACAGTTAAAGTTGTTATCTTTAATGAAATGACTTTGGAAATAGCATCAATTTCCATGACACCAACATTTTGGGAGTCCCATAAAATGCAGTTACATTCCAATGCCAATATTACAGGCAGATCTCTATTCACATGGCAAATAGGATCAAGAAAGCAACCATCAGACAGAAGAGACCCATAGCTTCAGACAGGGCGAATCCCAGGATAGCATATGAGAACAGCTGCTGCTTCAGAGAAGGATTTCTAAAAGAAAGAGAAGGTATAAGACCTTTTTATCCTTAAAATTAAGGTGTTTTTCATGCAGTTTAACCTCATTGTTCCTTGCTAAAGAGTCTGTAACAGGAAAATCCAATAAATCCGAGCAATTTTTTTGCAAGGATTTCACTGAAGACAAATTAGTTGGCAATTAAGACTAGACTCAGGTTACATAGATGGTGTAAGAGTTTTCCAGCTGAGCAGTTTTTCTGACTACACTCATAACTTTTGAATTTGACTTCTCTACTTCCTCCCATGCAGAAACTATCAGCACTAGCCTTTAGGAATTTATTTCACATCTGTGACATGAGAACTATACTCCAAGGAATTTCACGTGTATCATGTTTTAAGCAGCTCTCAAGGCAAATACAGGAACTGAAATCACTTAAGAGTAGGAAAAAAACCCAGAAAAAAACCCCCAGCAGATTGTTGCAAAAATGCAATGAATATGCCTTCAAGAAGTGAGAGGACAAAATCTCCAATATAAAACTACGAAGCAAGGTTCTACAACCTCTTATTGACATCTTCATGCCAAATTCAAAACTTGATATATTAATTTTTCTACTGAAAAATTTTGTTTCTTCAGGTGGAAAGAGAACTTCCTTGTTTCCAACAAGGCTTAAAAATCTGTTTTAAGAAGTAAGATTTAACTGGTTGAAACAGTAGTGAAGAACATGAAACCTCTTTTATGACTCTATCATTTCTGCTCTTTCATGATGCCATGTTAACTATTTCTATTACAGGAATGTTGTAAAATTACCTGGAAGTTCATCCCTACTACAAAATCCTCACCCTTGCCCCCTTCAGATTTCTAGAAGGAATGATAATTCATTTGCTAAAGTAACTGCATATTCTGAGATGCAAAACAATGTGTTAGAAAAGAAAATCAGGCATCCATTTTTAAACAATGATTCTGACTATGAAGACTAAAGCATATAGACTCTCATTCCTTATTACCAGTTCTCAGACTGTATTTCTTTAGGACTTTTCCTCTTACATGGGAAAAGATACAGGCTGGATTTTTAATTCAGTTCTGGAACTGAATGCTCAAACACTGGACTTCAGTGACCAAAAGACCAACCAAGTCTAATGATGCAATTTCTTTCATGGCTCTCCTCCAGGAAGAGTGTACAAAGTTCTGAATTTAACAACAGAGCCATCCTGATGAATATGGTACAGTTTCATACAATTCTCTTCAGCCATGGGTATCAGTAACAGTAATTATTAACAGAATTACATTAACAGAATTTATTACAGTGCCATCTTTTCTACAGTTCAGCTGTCTCAAGATATATCTGCATACAATTAAAAGAGTTTTTAAAGAGAGAGATTGATTACCTGGCATAACCAATGATTAGACTACCGAAGACTGTTCCAATACCAGCACCAGAACCAGCCACACCTACTGTGGCTGCACCAGCACCAATGAATTTGGCAGCAGTATCAATGTCCCTGCTGATAGCACTAGTCTGGAATTCTCTAAGTGCTAGTCGGGAGACAGTATTTTGGGCCCCATTAACTGTTGACTTGCCCTAAGAAAACAAAACATGAAAAAGCATTATATTCAGACAAAAGACCATGTGATAGTGTTATTATGCAGTTTTAAAGGTTGTATTAGATCCAATGTCTACTTATTCTTCAGAGTGATGAGACTCTAAGTCATAAACTTCAGAATGTTACCTGTTCCACCTGAAAGCATCAACTTTAAATGTGAAACACTTCTCAGGGGAAACAGCAAGACAGCAACAAGTATTATTAGGTGTCTGACTTAAAGCAAGTTTCACACTATAGGAATTTGAGTTAGTACAAGTGAACTCTAGGTTGAGGACATTTAGGCTCACCAGGTAATTTAGGAAGATACAGAATTTTGTTTATAAGGTACCTCTCCATTCTTGACCTCTGGCCTAGACAACACAGACGCCGAAATTGGTCTGTACAAGACTCTTGATCCAGCACGGATCTGTAAGAGGAGGGAAAAAACTATAAAAAAAGAAACATCTGATCACAGCTGTTCCATACAATAGTCTGTAAGATAATAAGACTATTAGCTACAAAGCCATTTGTCTTCTGTGGAAGACAGCACTCTCTGAACAGCCGGATATACAATAAACGATACAGAAGCAAGCACCGCCATGCAATCTGACAGCACTGTTTTCAAGAGATATATTGTAAATAGCCACACCATACAGTGAACATATACATGCATTATGCTGACAGAAAATAGAGCAGAACAGCCACGAAAAAGCCCAACCGACCAGGAGGCAGTGAAACACATTTTGAAATGAATAAATAAAAGCCATCAAAATGAATTTCAAAGGTTTTAAATGCACAGATGTAACCTAGACTTTTGAATTTAGCGAGGCACAAATGAATGAATCCTTTTTCACAAGCGGCCTGCATGTGTCCTTGGGCTCCCAGCAGTCTAAGGTCATATCGGCTCTTGCACAAAGCTCTTCCTGCAGGGGAAACCCGGGCCTGGACCATGCAAAATGAGACCTTCTGCAGGCCAGAGAGGGCATTTTCATGCAGGACAGTCTCTTATCTCTGCAAGGGCAAAAAATCCCGACCTTGCACAGGACAAGCAACAGGCTGGAGTTTGACCTACAGCGAGGCACGGAGGGCAGTAGGCCCAGGAGCTGCTGCCTGCGCTGACCTCCCCTCCTTCGCCGCTCGTGTGCGAAGGCCCCTCACCTTGGCACGGGGCCCTGGCCGCGCCAAGGAGGCAGGAAGGAGAACGCGGCCCTGCCGCAGTCTGCCCGACCCCCACCCCCACCCCTTCGCTCTCGGGCGGGCAGCGCTCGGTACGGGCTCGTCCCAGGGCGCTGCCGCGGGCTCGGAGGCCCGCCCAAGCCGCGATCTCCCCGGGGCCGTCACAAACCCCGCCGCCGACAGGGACGGGGCCGGTGAGGAGGCCCCCGCGCACCCCCACTCACCAGGGAGGGCGAGGTGGCGAGCTTGGCGCAAGCGAACATCTTAGCGGGCGGCGTCCCGGGAGTCACGATCCGGCGTCTCTGCGGAGAGAGGGAGAGGGTGAGGGCGCGACGGGCGGGGGCGGCGATGGGCGCGGATGGCGCGACTGGCGCGACTCTCACCGCTGCGGTGCCGNCGGCCGCGCGCGGGGCGGTTCCGCCGTGAGGGCGGCCCAGCGCTGCCGAGGGCGGTGTCGCTGTCGCTGTCGCGCCGCCCTCCCCGGCGCTCAGGTCGCGGCAGGGAAAGGGGGCGCGTCCGAGGACACCTGCTGTGTGCAAACAGCCCCTACTGTTCAATTAGTCATTTCTGCGCGATGAGCAGATTCACTCCCAAGTAACGAAAGAATAATTTTTAATCAAGATTAACCGAAATAGGATTATCTTCGCTGAGCATGTGTTCCCGAGATTCCCGTTTTAATCACTTACATGTGCTTTGAAGTTTTTCATTTGGTAACGGGATCGTTATTTTAATGGTCATTTGCTATTGTAAAATGGTATTGGTGCCAACTAGTAAAGATGCTGAAAAATCAGCGTGGCGAGTAAAACTCTGGGAAACATTTATTTAAGTTGTACGATTTTCATTTGATACAATCTGTGCCATTAAAATAGATTCTAAAATCGTGTGCTGCAAACGGTCTCAAATGGACCAAGTAAGGGGCTATGTGTGCTGTATTTAGGGATGGGAACAGTCTCAGGATGGGTGCTGGGTTCCTGCAGGCTTAGAGGACGATTGATGTTGCTGTCACTGGTTAAACCACAGGTGCCACAAAGCTGAGACCTGCTCCATATCAGCAACTTGAACATCCCCCCAACAAACATGATTGATAGGTGCTTTCAACAGCTGCATACCAATGTTAACCATAATGTTGCCTCTATAACCTCCAATGCGGTGTCTTCTGATCCTTCGGTACAGAGAAAGTGTACTCAGTTGTAGGTCAGAAGGTGAGAGACAACACTACAATTTGAATTTCCCAGCCTCTGCTCCCTGCTTCAATCCACCAGCAAGCTTGGTTTGGTTCCAGTGTGCATCCAGAGCCTTAGTAACGGAGCAGTAAATCTCAGTCTGTAAAGTCCAGAAAAAGAGGTTATAAGCCGGTGGTTTTGGGTTTTTTGTTTGTTGTTTTTTTTTTCCTTTTCACAGCTTACACACAGTTTTTGGGAACTGAGGTGCATGGGCAATCTGCAGTGTCTGCCACATTGTTCTTCCATAGACAAACACTAAGAAATAACTATCAATGGCAAAACCTTTTTATGGTTAGGCAGAACTTCTCACTCAAAAAAAAATTTCAATCCATATGCTATTGTGGGAATAAGTATTTCCATCACCATGTTTTTCACAGTATTTAATTCACCATGAATGAAACCATAAAGCAAAGGCGAATGCTGTAGCGTTGGGATGACTTCAGTGTGGCATGCTGCTGTGCAGGGACATTCAGAGCGCCCCATTTCTGAAGACGGGCACTTCACCTTAGAAAGCGCAGCCAGCAGGGTGTCTGCAGCAAAGAAATTCACTTCTTCACGGAAGGAAGCACAGCAGTTAGAGACGTGCTTCCTCCTTGGGAAACTGGAGGCCTGGACCTCCAGGCATGAAACAAATCTTCCCCCAGCTCTCATGGATGGAGAAGAAAGTTGAAATTACACTCCTGTGCACACAGCACAAAGTCACACGGATTCAAAACTGCATTATACAAAACCCCTCTTCTTTCACAAAAGAAGTGCTCTCTTCTGTCACAATTCCCACCCCAGAATGTTTTGCAAAAAATGCATTCACAAGCCATTTGTTGTGAACAGTGTCAAACCCACTATTAAACACTGGTTTATTGTTGCTTTTAAGGTATAACATCTGATACTGTATTTTGAGTGCGACTCAGCTGTTCCTTTCAAGGAGTATTTTGAAGAGCTGTTACTGATCTCTGGGGGCCAGGTTGAGTTTGATTCAAGCAGATCTTCATAAAGAAACACTTGTTAATCTCACACCGTTTCCTATCCTGTGGCTGCCCTGCTGGTAGGTCCCCAAGGAAGGGCATCAGTGCACTAAAGACAGTGTAATTTCTAGTTGCTCACCACATTTCTGAAAATCTTTTTGAGCAGGTTCACAGTTTTCCAATTGTCTCTCCCTGTCAGGATCAGTTATGCACGTGGGCAGTAGCCAAGGATGCCAGAGGAGGTTTTCTCTCCATTTTGCCTCTGGCAATGAAGATAGAGTGCATATGTTTGAGCAGTCCATGGTGAACAGCCAGTCCAGTGCTCTCCCACAGCTCCTGTGGCCTTAGAATTCCCTGCTGCTGAGCCAGGTATGTGTCAGGGCAGTGAGAACAGCAAGCGACCACTAGCTGTGGTTCCACCAGTATGGCCTTCTCCTTTCCCAGAAAGGAAAGAGAAAAGGTCATCCCAAATTTCCCAAGCTTTCTAAAAACCTCTCCTGGAACCATAAAGTTTCCCTCAGTCTATCTCTTCCTTTTTTTTGGAAAAGCAACATCTGTTTCACCCTCACTGCCAAGCAGCTCATTTCCTAGGTTCACCATGCAGTGGATCAGTCACACGAACTTCTACTTTATAACCCTGAAATGAATTGGTATCTACACATATCGGGCTCTGAATGTTACCACTCATGAGTATCAGCAGAATGGATGTTGCATACAAATGGCATTTTTCTGGTGACTTCTTAGAGTGCTATCAAGCCTTATGTCTGTCCAGAAAGCAGGTAATATGGCAACTGGGAACAGTACCCATAAACTGGAATGCCTGCCTGATAGATATAGGTTGGTTTTCCTCCAGGTACAGACAAATGATGGTGGTTGAGTACTGGTTCAGTTGAACAAGTACAATCCTGTGCAATGCTAAATAAATGAGCTTGTCCTGAGTGCTTTGCACTGGAGGGTCTGCCAGAATTCAACATTTATTATTAATAACTTATAAAAGATGAATGTCTATATCTGAATGCTCTATATTTGCTGAAGGGGAGATCTTGGCTAGTTAAGAGAAATCCCATTGTCCAAAGCCTAAATAAAATGTTCTGCTGCTAGATCGAAACCTATTCCTCCAGGTTAAATTTTATCTCCCAGCAGAGGATTATTAACTCAAAACATGTCACACACTTACACTAGTCTTTTTTTTTTAAATCTGTTTTGAAGAGGAGATGTGTCTGGAAAACCTATATATTCCAATAACTCTTAATTGTTGGAAGACCCCCAAAGGATGAAATTGGATCAAAGGCCTCCTGAGATTCTCCTAATGTTTGTGAAATATTTTAAAACTTAAGGTGCATTACCTCAGGGTTAGCTCTCTTGAACATCCAGATTTATGATGTACTTTGCAGAGCATTGATTGATATTGATTTACAAAGTCAGGGGTTTTCAGTGTTTTCCACAGCCTGGGCCACGTTTCAGTTCTACCTCTTCCATTCACAGCTGTGTGGTTGAATCTTCAGTCCTATTCAGGACTGAATCTTCCCATTCAGGACTCATAGAACCGCAGCAAAGGCTTGTGGAAAGTTATATACAGAGCAGAATTAATACACTCCAGAATATTGAAACCATTTTTGCTCTGGGAAGAAGGAACAAAGCCATTATTAGAAAGCTCTGCTTTAAGTAGAAATTCTCTTGGTAGCATTCTCTTAAATACCTGTTTACCTTACTGAATATTAGTAGTTGGCCAATTTTTACATAAATAATGTTTTATTGCAGAGCTGGCTGGATCATAAGAGATGCTTCATAGGAATACAGATGGATAAAGTTTCTTTTCTCTAAATTCTAAACTTCTCCTTTACAAGGTCAAGGGAGAAACTGTCTCTTCAGTGATCTTTGTCTCCAAGAGTACTTACTCAAGCAATTTTCTTTCCTAAGATTTGGTTTTTTATAGTCTCAATGGCTTCTTTCAGTGGAGAGCAGGAGGCAATCAACAAAGTAGAGCTAATTTAGGCTGTAGAGCATTCTGCTCAACAGACCATTGATTATTTTAACATCTGAGTCCTAGAAATGGGTGACATTAGCCACAAACATCATGCCATGTTCATACTAGGCAAGATTTGGAATGTGTGCTAATACTGTGGAGAACATTCATGCAATTTGAATGGGAAATCATTATAATCCTTACAATGTAATTTTTGAGTCTTTAAGATCTACTTTAAATATCTCAGTGATTATATAAGTAGGATCTGCTACACCATAGCCTATGTACGTCAAAATGGGATGTTGTCAAGAGGAAAAACATTGTGCTTCAGCAGAAATCAGCATGGAAAAGAGGCATACTCATCTTCATCCTAGCTATTGGATTCTGGTGGCAAGTGACATCAAGGCTTCAGGAACCTTGCCAGAAAAGACTGGTAGAGCTGCTTTCCCTCTAGATAACAAGTTCTATTGTCC
>WAAG01043023.1:264-17760 GCA_013390105.1 Tichodroma muraria | reverse complement strand
GGGTAAGTCACGCATCTCTACTCCGCAGAGACTTCTGTAGTATGGTGAATGCATGAGTTAAATCACCAAGTGAAAAACAGTGCTGTATCTCATGGAGCTTTGATTCTAACTGACAAGCCTGCAGACGTGCAAAATCCCAAATATCCACTCATTCAAGAGAGTAAAAATAGAATACTGAACTTAACTTCTAAGTCCAATTAAGTTCATGCTTTGAATCATCTTTCTCCAGCCTCTTTTAAAACACATCCCTACTCTTTAACCTGACACCAGTTAGAGCCCAAGCAGTCCCTCTCCTGTTGTATCCCATGCTCTTTATGTTTGCACTGAGTGTGAAAGGAATGTGTGGTGCAGATGGATTCTCCATGTTCCACAATCTGGTTGTGTTTCCACCTTTGTGGTTGCAGCAGAGTTTGTGAGACTGGCAGAGCTGCCAGTACTAGAGGAGCTGGTGTTTGTAGGCAACCCACTACAAGAGAAATTTGCCGCTGATCAGAACAGTTGGATTGAAGAAGCAACCAAACGGGTACCCAAGCTGAAAAAGCTGGATGGTGAGTTTGGGGCATGAGGCAATTGGGGTGAGTTATAAGCTTAATATAAAGAAAACCACAGGGAAATGAAGCATAACCTCAGAGATTCATTTGTGTGTCCATGAAATTAATATTCCTCCCTCCTCTTCAGAGTTATTCAGAAGTAGTTACTGACATACTGGCCATGGTGTTTGATGGATTTTGGAGTGTTAAATCCAAGCGATTTTGCAACCTACAGTTGGGCATTATTCTGTAGTTACCCAAGAAGTTTAATCAAATACCTAATAGGGAATGGAAAGATTTAGCATTAAATAAGTTAACAAGGCTTTCATCCATCAAGTTGAATTACCGTTTTCCCAACAAAGAGGTGACGTGAAAGAATGGAGATAGACAGGGATATGCACTGGTTTGCTTTAGATGCAAGGGCAAATTTTCAAAACTGCATGAAAATTTCCTAAATGCCTGAATATCCCCCTCCATTACTGCTGAAAGCCTCAATTTGTGAGCTGTCCTCTCCTATTTAAGACACTGGTATGGAAAGATATTCAACCGTTTAGTGACTAAAAATTAGATAATTTTGAAATCTATTTTTAAATATGTTAATTCCTGTCAATGGAGATGTTAGCTGTTTACCGTTATTCCCTGTTTACTAAAGCAATGAAGGGGAGAGCAGGAGTGGTATCACTAATATAGAGTCAGAATAACAGCAGGGAAGGGAAGAGTGGAGTCCTGTCACAACACAACAGAAGGAGACAGCTTCACTACAGGGAGCAGTAGATGGGAAGTCTATTACCAGATTCTATCTAAAACCAGATCAACTGCAGTAAAAAAAAAAAATTAGAAAGTGGAAGCCTGATGAGAGAATTGCACTGCTAGGAAGGATGGCCTGCAGTGGTCCATTAGCTGTTGTAGGAAAAGTTTTGAGTGTAAAGCAGAAAACAGAACAGGGCACATATTTGTGGGCAAAAATTGCCCTTGGTAGTATAAGGTTAGACTTGCTAACCACACTAAAATTTGGGCATATATGTCCTGGAAAAGGTGGCACAAAGTAGGAGCCCCACAAGAGAAGGGTGATGTGCTGATTGGTTGTTAGCAGTTGAACTGATTTGGTGCATCTCCCAAAGACCAAGTGAGCCTCATCTTTGCAGACCATGCTTTTGTACCTTTTTTCTCCCTGTTACCGAAGATGTTGGAAAAACATCCAACAAAGGAGCTCATCAGCTGAAGCCTTTTCTAGTTAAGACCAATTGAGGTATGCAGAAGTTCATGTTGGTTAGAAACAGGCAGGAAATACAACTCCTGACTCTTTCCAACAGGACAGATAAGCTTTCAGGTAGATCATAATTAACTATGTCTTCCTCTTCTTTCCCTCTTCTTTTTTTTTCTCCTAGGTACCTTAGTTGTTAAAGAAGAAGAGGAAGAAGGGGCAGAAGGAGTGGAAGGAGCAGAAGGAGCAGAAGGAGGAAACTGATGACACTTTCTTGTTGGGTATTAAATTATTAAAGTAACTGCAGATAGCTTGGCACATAAACTTTTTATAAAGTATTTGTTTTGAAGAAAATCTTTGGGCAGTTTTTAAAAGACCAGCTTATCTCCACAGTCTCTCACCCAAAGAGTTAGTTACCAAAAATTGCCCACACTGGTTTTGTCAAGCTTATGACACCTTCTGTAGAGACTAGTGGAGCTGAGTTTACCTACTGTTTGGCTAGCAAGAGATCTTTATTTAAATTTATACATAGCTATTTTTAATTCCTGATTAATGGTGCTTGTTGTTCACTCTTGGGTTATAAAAGAACCATTTTAGCTTATTTGGTGCTGCTGGCCAACACTGAATTGGAAACTCTGAGGCCAAAAGAACAGTGTTGTGGTTTAGAGACACCTGACAAGCTTTGTTGTGTTTAATGTTGTCATGGGACTTTCTCAATATTTTTAATATGTGAGTTTGCCTTTTCATTCCTTGAAGAGTTATGCCAAACAGGCCCAGTAGTTGCAGACACACGCACAGAAAGGTATTGGTCTGATGAGTGCTTGTTGCTGGCCTTCAGTCTTGAAATGGGCTTCTCACATTGGAACTCAACTGCATTGCTTAGAGCCATGTATCCCTTACATATTTATTTATTTTTTAGAGGCAGTGGGAATTTTTTGCATGGTTTCAGTAAGATTAAAATACCTGCTAACTTTGGGGTTTGTCTCTTACTAAGAAATTACTTTAGATTGGAATATGTGGCCTATTAGCCTACAGCTGGTTTCTGGCCTTGGATTGGGTCACTGGTGGACATAATCCTTCTCAGCCCTGGAATCTTCCTGTAACTGAGTAGGCTGATAGTAACAGAGAAACTAACAGCAAACAGAAGACCTGGGCTTGGGGACAGAAAATTTTGATTTTGGGGATACTTGGTTTTTTGTGAAAGCACAGGTATAAGCAGTGAGAGAAAGTATATGTAGTTAGTGGGGACAGTGAGATGAGATGAGATGAGATGAGATGAGATGAGATGAGATGAGATGAGATGAGATGAGATGAGATGAGATGAGATGAGATGAGATGAGATGAGATGGGAAGTGGGTATTGGTAAAAAAAAGTATTGAAGAAGTACTGAATGTGCTATATTGCAGGGTAACCAGTTTTAGTAAAGCCCCCTTATATGGCTATTTCTAGTGAAAAGCATTAAACAATGATGACATACCTGACTGCACTGTGGGATGCCAATAGAGTGGTTTTTCTTCTTCTGTTTGAAGAATAGATGGAGTCAGCTGAGTAGATTTTTCTGCAGCTCCTTTTTGGTTTTTTAACAAGCTTTTCTCCTAATTTGTGGAACCATCTTTTTTAAATGGAAGTGGCAACAAGTGCATCTGCTGGTTCCAGCCCAGGCATAGAAGTGATGGGGGCAGAATGCCACTCTCAGTTATTTTGTTCCTGAAGGTGTGGCAGGAGTTGAAATCTTGGAAGTCAAGTTCAGAGATGAAATGGTAGAATTGGCCCAGGCAACAGTGGTACTGATCTCAAGCTCAAGGTGTAATAGTAGTAGGTGATTCTCTCTAATCAGTTTCTAAGTTAACACTGTGAAGTAAAAGATTACAAGACAATCACAGTTCAGTTTCAATATATTGCTACTTCATCTGTGATTTTTAGAGGAATTCTAAAGCATTCCGATTTAAGTTGGCATTCGCTGAAGAGGTTTGAGTTTGATTTGGATCCGTACTGAAAGTAAGGTCAAGAGCACAATGGCAAAACTCTGGACATTCTTCACCCAGCATAAACTATTTCCAGGCAGCTGTTCTCTTTACCACAAACTACTTTTATAGTTAGCTAGTTCACTGGATTTGGACAACTTCGTTTTCGTTTGTTATTTCTTTAGAAGTATTCTCCTAGCTTTATCATGAGTAAAGGCAGCACTGACCAAGAAGCACCATGGAGGAGTGTCTACAGTCAGCAGACATTTCACAGGTCTTTTGAAGGCAAATCACTCTGTTCACTTGCAGCCAGCCACTCTTGGCAAGGTGGGTGTGCTTGGGCAATACACAGCCTGTGGCACACCTTAGGCCCTGCTGGCCCCATCTGCTGGGGGGGCCCACAGGGGATGGGCTGTGCCCTTGACAACTGTAGTTAAAGTGTGGCTCATGTGAGACAGAGCTTGACTGACTCAAAACTTGCCTTCTGAATGTTCCCAACAAGCAGAAATGCCAAATTCATCTCCGTGTTTGGAGATATTTTCAGAATAGCCCACGTGGTGCTCTTCTCCTAGTGCCTGGCCACAAAGAAAAGTGGTTGAAGCTATGGACCTGGTCTCTCCCAGCACAGCTGGAAGAGTGGTGCATACAGCTGGGTTAGCTCCATGCATGATTGAAACAGGAGGAAAAGGGAGTGAGGAGCACAGTCCAATGCCAAGTAATCCTGCTGGCTGATTCTTTAAATATGGCCTAAGTCTGTACATTTCTGAAGGTTATGTTAGATACAGCAAATACTCTACACTTAGGCTATATTGGGGCATTCTGAGAGCGGAATAGAAACTTAGTGTTCTGTGTTGTAATGATTGAAGTGAAACACAGACCCATTGTCAAGTTGTGAGGGATAAGAGCAGTTCCTGGCTCTTGTAAGTGATCAGTAGAGGCTACACCTATGGGAATCAGTCCAAAACTGTTGGAGGTGGTGGTAGAGCTGGGTGGATTGCGTGGCCCACTGGCACTGGTGCTTTCCACAGATGAAATGGCACAAATTCTCTAGCTCTTTTCTTTGGGGGCTGCATTATAAATACCAACAAAAAAGGGAAAAAAATCATTATTGAAGGGAGTATCCAGTCTGAGCATGTAACTTAAAACCCTTCTGATAAAAAACTATGTGTCAGTCTCATTGAAACAATACAGTAAGAAAAGAATTGACTGTGGCTTCTGTTTGTCAGGAGATGCTTCATCTCAAAGCTGGTAGCTTCACTTTATCTTGCTTTGCCTAATGAGAGTTGTGATTACTCTCAAGAACAAAACAACCCCCCCAAAACTTTTTCTCCTCCAAAGTAAAGTTTCCCTAAATTTTTAAATTTGCACTTTAAAATTAGGCACTGGATGTGGTAGAAGACATAGAGACGTGGCAGAATTAAAACAGCTGGTTTGCATATTGGTGCTACGCGATGTTATGTATAAGGTGACAGTGACACCTTGGCCTGTGTGCCCACAGGGACATTGGAGTGGGATGCTGGAAGGCCTGGCTTTCACTTGTACACTCTGCTGTTCCCTATCACACCACATCCAGTGAAGTAGTAAGCACACTATTATTCACGGATGAAAAGAGCACTCATGTAAAATGTGCAAGCCATGTGGAATTCTGCTTTTCCCAGTGAAGTTACAGAGGACTAGCATCCACTTTATTCCTTAGAGAAATATCCTAAAATTAAATTAATCATAGGAACTAGCGAGGTTTTTTGCTTGCTTGTTGGCACACTCACCTGTCTTCAAAGAGCTGATTGATGTATGCAGTGATTATTAAGAACTAATGGAAAAATGACAGAAGAGACCTGAGAACCAGCAGATGACTCAGGTTACACTAGAAGTAGGCTCATCTAGAAAACCTTCCAAGCAAGAGAGCACTTTTAACATCCTCTTTGGCAATCTTTTGTATACAGTAATTTTGTAGCATGAAAAGCTGTTAAATTTGCTGTGTTTAAATTATTTAGGCCGATGTTTATAACTGTTATTCTGTGAAACTTGTTCAGAAATAATATAACCTTATTTTATACAAATGTCTTTGGCTGATGTGTAATGAAATAGTTCAGCTTGTGAAGAGTATTTGGAAACTAAATTTTGTTCTCATTGAACTTTCCTAGCTGCTCAGGAAGCAACGTATTTATAGTAGGATAGCATGTAAATGCTGTTCCTTATTGGCCTCTATATATTAGAATAGAAAATAACTTAAGGCTTTAAAAATGCTGATATATTGCGATTGTTGTCGTCTGATACATAAATATTTTTCAATCTTGTTAGATATTGGTTGTCAGAATTTGTTCTTAGGTCCTAAGAGAAAAGTCTACTAGTGCTATATGTGGAAAAAATCCAGATAAGTTGGAGAAATGTCTGGTCTTTGGTATGAAATCACTAATTCACTTTGAATTTAAATTCTGTTAACAGTAATATACAATCAGTTCCATTAAACCCAGACAGGGCAAGGCTAACTGATTCATAAGCTTCTCTAATAGAAACTTCAGCCTTCAGTAGACCATGTCACTGAAATATAATTTCAAAACTCTGATATAAAGAAAACTCCTCCTACCCCACAGCCCACAACAGTTGGTCTCAATAATGACAAGAGCAGCATCCTACAGTGATGGCTGTAATGCTATTTAGAAAACATAAGGGAGTTACTGCAGAACTCCTCACTGTACCACTAACTCAAAGCTTACTAATCACTAAAATGCTTTATATGGTTTCTTTCAGTAGCTGAAATAACTTCCAGAAGCTTGGGCTTAGATCCAGCTGTTAAAAAAAGATAAAACCCAAATGGCTAAAAATGTGTGGGTTTTTTGATTGTTTGAAGGTTTGTTTGCACAGCCTCAGACTTAGTACAAAGTACTCACCTTCAGCACTTTTGCCAGCTGGCTTTGACAGGGAGGCAAATGCATGACTTATAGTCCTGGTCTTATCTCAAGTGAAGACTTCAGTGTTCCTTGTCTCTTCACACACCAAGCAAAATACTTTTTCTCCAAACGCTATTGTCAATCAGCTGACACAAGCACAGGACTAAACTAAAGCAAAGACTTCTACACTGAGCTGAAAAAATTGGTGGTTTCATGTCTTGGGCTGAGTCTTTCCCCTTGCCAGCTTTGCCAAAAATATTGAAATTAAAAGGTTAGCATAAATTAACAGGTGTGCTGCCTTAGATCCTAAGTGCAATCTCACAGGAGACCAGTCAGGCACTGATACACATTTCTGCCATCTGCTTGCTCTATGTAGCATTTGTGGCTTTTAAAGACATCATGCCCAGGTGTGAGAACACCTCTGTAGCCTAGCTAACTAAAAGGTAAAGTACCAAAACAGAAGGAAGTTGTTTTGAGGATAGATGGCAGTGTACTTAAAATCCACAGCAAGAAATCCAACTGCTGCCAGAAGAAACAAAATACATGCTGTTTAACAAAACCTGTTACACCCCCCTTCCCTTAGATTCATGTAACAGATAAGTGCCTTTAAGACAGGATTTACTAAAAGTTCTTTCAAACTTTGTCACTGAAAAGTGTGATACAATATTATCTACAGCTGAAGCCATCCCAGAATTCACATCTGATGCAGGCCTGTCAGGTACTGAGTTACTCCATGATGTCTTTGCCTTGCCCATGGTCTTTGCAGTTGTTTCAGGTAGTGTCAGAATCCCACCGGCCTTATTTGCAGCACAGCAGGCCTAGAACTATTCCCCAGGAATTCCTAGCACGCTGTCAAGGCTGCTTCTGTCTTTCTGGGAGGGTGCTCGGCTTGGAGTGGGACACACATCCCATCAACACTTCAGTAAAGCAGTGGAGCTGCAGATTTCTCTGGTCTCCTACAGCCACATGTGCCAGCTCCTTTCTCGGGTGTAAGACGTAAAACACATTGCAGGCTTGTGTCTCGGGGGAGAGGGGAGAAACAGCCTCCAGGGCTGCTGTGGAAAACAGGGGAGTCCGAAGAGAGAGCAGAGCAGCCAGGACTCGGGACAGCCTCCTGTGCATCACAGCCTGCACAAGCCCCCAGCCGCTCCCGTCACACCATCAAAAAACTCACTAAGAAACTATTTTTTAAACCTCATTTAATAAAAGGTTTTTTAGATATATAGAGGATATTAAGTAAATAAGTTACATAGTACATTACAATCACATCCGCAAGATTTCCTTTAGTGTATTAATATTTTATAAAAAAGCACACAAAAAATAAATTCAGTCCAGTCTATCACAACTGTACAGCAACAGGTAAATATATTTATATATGTACATTTTAAACATGTAACAGTCTTTTAGAAGGTGCCCTAGGCAGCAGACACACAAAAGGAAGTGTCTGCTCACTTGTTAAAATAAAAGTAATATACTTTATTATAAAGCATTTATACAGTAATTACAAAGGCTGACTGCTCCTGTACAGTACACCAAAGCTTTGACTACAAATTTAAAAACAGAACATAAAAAGAATGAACACAAAAAAAGTTTATATCAAATCCGAACTACAAGGGGAAAAATACGTGTGGAGAAGCTGCAGGAAACTTTTTAAAATACACAGTTACATTTCTATAAAAATATATGTTGTCTTCTAATCTGGAGAAGTTAAGGGTTTTTTCAGGTTCAGCTGTCAGTGGAATCTTAGTCTTGGAAAGAAAGATCCTTAGACAGCTTGGGATTCAAAGTTTGTGTCTTCCTAACATATGACACAGGAAAGAGGGAAAGTAAAAGCAGCTGAACCCAAGAGACGAATTTACATAGAAACTCACCCCCCTAGAAATCAAACATGATTTGTAGACTCACTTCTCTGTCTCTTTAAAGCTTTATAAACTTCCAGACATACATCAGAAGATAAAGAAGATACATCAGGGAGAAAGTCTGTGTGGGAAAATGTGTATTAGAATAAGGTTTCTGGTAAGCATTGGACTAAATGTGCCATTGTATGAAAGCAGACAAGACTCCTATGGGTATAGTCCTTCCTACTCCCATTTCTTCAAAATACAGTATGTATCTGTAGGAACCTTCTAGTCCACTGCCTGAAAGAGAATTAAGAAGTGTATAAAGAGAAGAAGTGTATAACTGCTGAGAGTGAGAAAGCTCACGTTTGTGATTTATGAAACACTTTTTTTGAAAAGTGTTGACTATAATCTAAGCTTGTTGCAATGATAAAAATAACCAAAAGCCTCGGCTTCATAAATCAGAGAGTATTTTTAGTTAATTTGGACTTTGTATACAATGGCTTTAACAGATGAGTTACCTCTAAGCTTTTGAATTTCTATCTTTGCCCTGCCTTCAAGCAGCTACATCCCCACCTGTTTCTAGTCAGCAAAATGCCATGGTCCTGCACAGCTGAGTGAAATTCTGTAGGCTTTCAACTTACAGAACCAAGTTCTCTCTGATACCATTACCTGTATCAGTAAAAGAACAAACATCAAATAAACTAAAATGCAGAGTGGTTCTTGCAGCTAGACTGCAAAACACCTGCAGCTATATCAGATATGCATCACAAGTGCATGCATCTATCTAGTAATTACATACACACAGTCTTACAAAACTCAGATGCTACCCCATGCAGATCACAGACCTGAAAGACTGAATCTATCGGTAAAGGGCAGGCAGAAGCACAGGCAGAAGTGCGTGATCAGGGCAAACGTGACCTGTCACTGCATCTCCGCGACGCCCAGTGCTGGCATCAAGACTCAAGCAGCTAATAGTTTTGAAATACAGCCATCTGACTGGGGGGTATATGACCACCTGAAGCCTGATCTTGCACTGTAAAAGGCAAATCTATTAGTATACATTTACAGAATTGCATTCTATAAATATTGTATTTGTTCCCATATAAAAGAACTAAAGGATAGAGACACCTTGTTCAAATCAGTGACTTTCTACTGCCTGTTTTCTAAATTAGCAGCAAACTTTTACACTAAATGGGGATCAATTAATAGGCCTTCAAACAATGGAAAATAATGAGCATGGAGTTTTAAAACAGACATATCAACAGAACACTGACAAGAATTTTGTCTGTTTGGGATGGGTTTGTTTAAATCTTAACTGGAATAACACAAACTTAAATTAACACCGTGCTGCAGTAAAGAGCCACTCAAGTTATTTTTCCCCCACAAAGAGTAGGATCATAACTCCTTCCAGATTAGGCAAATTACATTAAAAGCTTTGTTCACAGAAATTGGGAGTTGGTTGTTTGGGTTTTGGTTTTGTTCTTTTTTTAAAAAAACAATTCTCTGCCAACTTTTGCTAGTAGGCAAGCTCTAATTCAAATGCAGGATCAATTCCAAACTCCTACTGTAAGCCAGTGGGTAGAAGGCTTGGTTTGCTTGTTTGTCTTTTAAAATGACACTTGGAGGAGCTGTTTTCCTTACTACCATGCCAGAAAAGAAGTTTTCTGGTGGCTACTAGCAATTTGGAAGTATACTCAGAAACATTCCAACTTAATGCCACTTAATTGGCACATTTACCTGACTGTGGTCAGCCCTGCTAACCCACAGCTGTTATAGAGGTTATCCTCAAAAAAAGCTCTTTTCTGATTTTCTTCCAGTGACAGACTGTGTCCGGTTTTCCTGTTCTGTTCTACTTATACTGCAGCAGGGTGGGAGAGAAACAACCACTACTGGAATCAGAGTATAATATACACAACATTTTTACGCAAGTAAAGAAAATCTCTGATTTGTTCTAATCAGCACCTCAATGGCTTGTCCTTGGCAAGAGGAAAAATTGTATCAGTTTCCTAAAATAGGGGCAATCAGTGAAAGATCTGGCCTTTGGAAGACTGTAATAATGCTTTCACCTACTGTGCCTCCTGATACAATGTGCTAAAGCTTCTGTTCTCTCCAAGGGCCCTAAGATAATGGCAGACAAGCATTTTCTCCAATTTATAAAAGAAAAAAAGTTAAAAATTAACACTGATATCCTTAAGAGGAAGACTGATTTGCTTAAGCTTCTTTTTAAAGAAGCAGCTTTTAGTTCTTTGCAGTTTTTTAACAGTTCATGATGTGCCACGTGCTTCTCGGTTACTCAACAAGATCTATTCAATGCAGGAACATGGAACAGTCATCCAAATGCTGAAAGGAACCCCAGTTTTGATAGGAATGAAAAATACGATCTTGACAGAAAATTGAACACTTACCGGTGAAAGTGTCAACTTTGCAAAGAGTGCAGTTCTTAATGATGTTCCTCCTGATTCTGTAAGAGTAGTAACTGTTTCTGCTACTCAGAAAAACTATTCTATGCAAAGGCATAGATATGTCAAAGCAAATATTGTACATTCCACAGCCTCCCAAACAAAAGAGTGAAGCCATCATGGTTGCATAAAACTACAGGGCAGGTAGACTGACAGATGATATGCTGGAGTTACAGCCTCTTTCTTCAGTTAACCAGGAACCTATCTAGCAGCTGGAAGGGTCAAGATTCAAAAAAAAAAAAAAAAAAAAAAAAAAAAAAAAAAATAGTCTGCCAGTCAGGCACACTCTGTAGCTCACATACAACATCTCTTGGATCCCTGCTGGGGAAGGCAGGAGCAATCAGCTCCTTCAGTATGGGCTGGTCTGACACAGTGCCAGCACCCCAGAAGATGGGGATCAAGTGCTGCTCCTAAGGACTGGGTGGAGGGAGGGAGCTGGGCTACAGGATGGCACCAGCTGGCCATGAAGCACAAATGATTCTCTGCATCCTTACAAAATAATGATAAATGTGGGCTATAAATATGTACTGAACAATCCTGTGTGAATCTAACATCTGTCACCTGGGCCACTTCTTAACTCTCTTTCACCATCAGCTTTTGGGGGCTAGACTTTTTGGGCTACTAGCTTGTGTCAGTTCTGAAGAAAGAGTCAGCCTTTCAGCAAAGAGCACAGCTCACACCAGGACAACCCAGCAGGCAGCACTGCCCAGCCACTGGTGTGCAAACAGGTGACAAGCTTCTCCTGTACAGACTGTCTGACAGCAATTGTCTGGGAAAGTAGGGCCCCACCATAAAAAAAACCTTGATGATGGCAATTTCAAGAAGTAAATGAGGGCTGCTAAAAGACAGAAGAGGATATTGAGAGGTAAAAACATTCACAGAGGGATCACTGCTGGAGATGAGAGTCCATTCCTCCCATTACTGAGGTGCACACAATCCAGCACGCAAGAAGATCTGGGTTCATTTTCACTAAACGAACATGCTCCCATTTATGTAAATTCAAACCCGGCAGGTTTGAATTAATTCAAATTAATTTAATTTCATTTCAAATTGCACTTGTGAAGCCCAGACTCCTCCAAGTTAATCAAAGGCTGACTACTTTGTTTTCCAAGATAAGAAAACCTGCAAGGCCTGTGGCTACTCTAATCCGACAGGATACTTTTATATCCATTGCTGCATTCTTAATGCCATAAGATAACTGACCTCAGGCTTCCGTTTGAAAAATAAAACTTCCTTTCAAAAGGAAGAAGAGTGTCTTGCTCATCCCACTTTTCATATTTGTGAAACAGAGGTCAAAAGTGCACACCATCTTTCCACAAAACTTGTTGTCTGCCTGAATAACTGCTCAGAAGGAAAGGCAGGAAAGCATAAAAGGAAGAAGAACTTGCTGAGAAAGGAAACAACTAGAAATCACCAGTGTCACAGTAACTGGATATACTTAGCTCAGAGTAAAGCTTCATTTTCTTGCTCCACTCTGGAAACCTTTATATCCCAGAGTCCCACTACCACGATTCCTGACAAGAACAAAAAGAAAGGTCTGACTGACCTGAGAGAACTTACTTCCACTGCAGGTGACATTGTTCTATTATGTACCTTGGATATCATTATAAATAGAATAGATATCTTATTAGTCTTAAAAAAACAATCCAAGTTGAAACAAATCTTGTTATCCACCGTTCCGGCTTGGTCAGTACTGGCAAGGTGAAGTGGAACATGTGGCATGAGGAAACGGCAGCACTGAAACCAAAACCTGATGGTTCAGGTAAGAAAAGTGCAAGCAAAAAAAAAAGCGAGACCACCGAGGGGGAGGTTGGGTCCAGCCTTGCTACTCCCTCCACTTCTGGTCTGCCGCTATATTTCTGCGTCTTCATCGGAGCTGGCGCTGCTGCTGCCGCCGCCGCTGCTCCCACTGTCGCTGCTCTCTTCCTGCTGGGCCTGGCTGCGGGCCGCCGCCGCCGCCGCCTCCTTCTCCTGCTGCTTCAGCGCCGCCGCCTTCTTCTCCTGCTCCGCGTGGCTCTTCATGTGGGCGCTGCGGCTCTTCACCTTGTAGAACACCCTGAGGAAGGCACGCGTGTACATTAGCACCGGCCTCTCCTGCGGCCTCTCCGACACTTCTCCGGGAGAGCTTCTGCTGCTCTAGCCTCAAGCTCCTGCGCTTCAGCTCCGGAGCTCCCGCTGGCCCTGCGATAGAGCGCCTACGGCAAACGCCACTCGGCACGAGCCAGCGCGAGGTGCAACGCTAGCAGGAGATCCCGAGCACCCTCAAAGCACTCGCTTCATTTCCGACCGCGGCCATTTCTCACTCAGCTCTGAATTCAGGGGGCAGTGCTCGTACCTGAATTACGCACGTGCTGCTTAACACAACACGGCCCTGGTTTTCAGGGTACCCCTGGGCCGCAACAATACAATAAGCATGGGGACAAATGATAGCCCACTACCATTCCTGAGCCTTGTCCACAGAGCTGGAAATACTGGAGCTTTTTCCTTCTGACTCTGCATTTCTGTGATCTGTTCCTCCACCCTCCAACATCAACTATTTGGATTTTGCATCAAGTGCCACAAGTGAAGTTCAGACACCATTAAGAAGCCTTATCTGCTTGCCCTGTTGTTTTAAGAGTAAGCAACTTACATAGGGAACTGAATTTTCTTGACGTTACGATTCTGTTGGCAACAGACCTACAAAAACTACTAAAACTGTGAGAGGAAATACAAATATATTTGACATCCAACAAAGACAGCTACAAATTTAACTATGAAATTTAATTAGCAATGATGAACTATGTACCTACTGGCCTAATAGCTGGTGCTATAATGATGGTAGTGTCTCATGTTTCTACACCACTGTTCCTAAGTCTGTATCATGTTCTTTATATGTGATCTAGCAAATACATAGAAACTTCTTGTTACAGAAATGTAAGCATTACCAAGGGCCAATACAGCAGCTGCTTAAAAGTGCAGCTTAACACCAATAGAATTCTAAACAACAGTTACACAGTTGAAATACAGGCGGTATCTCACGCCATTTGAAGAAAAACAAGCCTTAATTTGCAAGTATTAGTGGGGCAGTAATTCATTAAAATTATCGCCAATGTCTATGGCCTATATAGAAAGACAGAAAGATCATTTGGGAAAAAAGCTTCCACAGGAGATGCCCTGTTGTGATTCTGTGACTATTGCTGGAAGCAGAGCTGGTCTTACCTGCCACATTTTTTACATGGAAATGTGTTTTCTGTGTTTTGTGTTTTACTGGTAGCATCTGGTTTTATCTTCTGTTTCCTCTTCTTCCTCTGCACTGGGGCAGTAATAGGCTTTCGAGGCTTCACTGTTGTCTCCCTTGGCTTCCTCCCCACTCTGCCCGTGACAGTTGCCTTGTGGCTCCCCACATTGGTGTCACTGGCCTTTGCAAAGAGGAGAAGAGTTGAGGCAAAGTGACACTTAAATCTACCATCAGAAGGAAGGCAGTGGCTGAGCTCCTGTGCTTCACTCATTCCAGACAACAGTTTTATTTAGTGATAAAGTCTTCAGACTATATTAAGGACGTTTCTCATCATGGCCCTCTGTGTGCACCAGCCACAAAGAATACATTGCATTTTTCCACCTTACACATCCCAGTTCTCCCATCACAGCACACAGTCTGATTGATAGTAACATTCTGAGCTGCCTCAGCCCAATCTCTTGCTCCAGAAAAAGTTAGAGATGGAAAATTTTTTTATCTTTGCCCACCACTTTTTTTATCTTTGCCCACCACTTTTTTCCATCTGGAACTGCCCACCTGTTTTCTAAACTATTCGCAGAGTGAAGGTGGCATAGAAAGCACAACATGCACAATGCAGTACTTACTATTACACCATCCTGTAGTGTATGTTCATCTTTCAGAGCATCAGCACTCCTCTTTCTGTTATCCAACCCTTCCTCTGCCTCTTCTTCCTCCTCCTCCTCCTCCTCCTCCACATGCCCCTGTTCCTCACTGAAGATGTCCCTTCTGAGAGGAAGAACACGTGCGAACCTATGGGAACTCTTCACCAGAAGACAAAGGAACTGTTAATTTTGATGTCTGTAAATAAATGACATTACGTGACACAGGACACAAATTTGTGAGTCTGGACTCCTGTGGAGAAGCCAGATTGTTTGTGCGTTTGATTTGACCTGCAAATGAGACAACACACAAGACTTCAAACCACTGCCTGAAAGAGAAATTTAGGACATTACTTACCTTGATGTCAACTTCAGCTTCATCTTTCATAGATCTCTCATTAGCACCATCAATATCCCCAAAGATTAAGGTCCCATTCCGACCAATTTTCACCTGTTTCTTGTATGTGTAGTAGAATTCCACACACTGAGCCACTGTTTTGGTTTTAATCTGTTGTTTAAAAAACATGAAAGTCCAATGGATTACATGATTTTAAAAAGACTTATAAATAATTACTAGGGGTGCAATAAATACACTTTGTATTTTCTTTCCTTTGTAGTCTCCATTCCACCACAGTTGCTGCTCAAGCCTCCTTTTCTGTGTCATATTCGCCTGTCTGCCTCATCCCACAGCCTATCCCCTACTGCCATTGTTATTCACTGAGAACTAGAAGACAAACTTTCCAAAGAAAAGCTGATTAATTTAAAAGTGACAGAACCTGGAACTTTGTAAGCTTAATGCACCTCTTAGCCTCTGAAATGTTCCAGCTCTGAACTATCAGGCTTGACAGCAGCCTCTCAGTTTTATGGGGGAGCTTTATTTTGCAGCAGCACTTCAGAGAACACCAGAAGAGAATACCGATCCAAAAATGGAAGTCAAGGTTTGCAGCCCTTTCCCGTTTTGGCCACGTGCGTTTTGTAGGCATATGGTGGTAGGCAATTATCAGCACAGACTTGTGACCCTCTACACATTCTGCATCAGTGATTTTTCTGAAACGTTTGGAATATATTCTTAGCTTCTGAGCTTTTGCAATTTAAATGCCTTTGGGGAATTTATTCAGTAAATGTTTTGCACTCTCCTTCAGTGATTTACCCCTGGCTGACGTGTCATACCTCATCAAAATATAGGAGTGTTCATTTTTACAATCACTGTCACAACACTGGAAAGAGAGATCTAAAGGATGCATCATTCTCATATCCTTCTTTGGTCCTCTCCATCAGTGGCAAAGATGTGTTTCTTTTTAGTTTTATCAGCAAGGCATTTAAGCCAAACATTGCCAGTACTCTGTAAATGTGTTCTGCAGAGGAGATATCTGCAGCAGGGACTAATGGAAGTAAAGCAGTTTAAGTACCAGGGTTAAGCAGACAAGAGCAGAACAAACATTATTGCTCTAGTTGTCTGGTGAGATTTTATGCTGTGCTGGATGCTGACATTTCTCTGAAATTTTTTAAGTGCAGGACCTAATGCTTAAAACTGAGGTTTCAGAAAAATCAAGATGGAACTTCCTGTATTGAATGTTCAATAATCATGCAAAAATGTATCATGAAAAACAAACAAACAAAAGTAACTTACAAGCTTTTGGACCAAAAAAAAGTCTTTCTTGTAGATTGCAATGCCTTTGTTGAATAGCTTTTTTTCGGCAACCTTCCACTTGTCTGATCCTGTAGGTAAAAGTAAGTTGTAATGGAAGCCCATACAATTTCAAATGTTTACTCTTCTATATACTTTTTCTTCATGTTTGCCTTAAATAAGACCAATACACATGTGAGGCTGCAGTCTCTCCTTGAACCTACAGCAAAACTGCAGCCTGCTGTTAACTCCTCCCTTACTGCTCCACCTCAGCTTTCCTCTCAACACTTCCTTTGTGTTAGATCTAGTGCTCATCACCACAGGTTAACTCAGCTCAGCCTGCAAAAACCACTCAATTAGATGAACTAAGATGTTGCCCAAGCAAGGTGAAGTGACACACTTCGTGGTGGCCCAGTCATAAGGTTCTATAGTAGGGAAATGGTGGGGCAGGAGAGCAGGATCTTCTCTTTCAGCAGCAATCTGTACTTCAAGATTTACTACATCTCCAGTATTCCTTAAATATTCCTTGCCTCTAATAATAAATACATTTTTTAATCCCCTCCTTCCTTATAGATACTATTCAAGTAGTATTTGCCAACAACTACAGTAGGAATGTGTAATAATGAAAAAATGTAATTTCTATGCTTTGTGGCACCAGCTGTTAGACATCTCTCTGCCACTTTACATCAGGTCTTTCAGGTGGCTTGGGTCACTCCAGATCACTGAAGTCAGTGTCACACAGCTCACTATTTTCTAATTAGGCACAAGACTACAAAGGCAGTTCATGGCATTTAAATTTTGCAGAAACACTAACAGCTATCCACAGTTGGCTGAGACTTCTTCAGCAAGCTTGAAAACTATTCCACATAAAACCCCTGCTTAACTCCACCCTGGAAACTCATGCCAGAGAGGCTATGATTCTAAGGTTACCACAGCCTTTCTTGTACATACTGGCTATCTTTCTACATTCTCTGTGGCTTAGTGCAAGGGATTACCTTCCCTTCTGCCCATAAGGAAAATCAGAACTCATACCTATCCCAATACACATCCACATGCTCAGAAGGATGCAGTGTTTCTTACATTTAAAGTGTCATAATTAGCACAAGCAAAATTCCTGGCAAGCCA
>WAAG01043021.1:60453-71262 GCA_013390105.1 Tichodroma muraria | reverse complement strand
TTTAATTTCAACTCCAAAGTATTGAAAATAGTCATTACCTGTTCTTTTTATTTTTTTTTTCAGATTACCCAGCAGCTGGAAGGGATCTGTTTGCAAGTGATTGGAACAGTTTTGCAGCAGCATGTATTAGGTATCTGTACTTTTGCTGGCTTACTTTTAGAAGTGCATGGGATTGGCATGATATTTACCTAGATTCTGTCTGTTTTAGAGTTCTACGAGGAGATCTTTTCCTTGGCTCATAGTCTGACCTGCCAACAGGTTTCTGCACAAATGTGGCAGCTTCTTCCTCTTGTGTTTGAAGTCTTCCAGCAGGATGGCTTTGATTATTTTACTGGTAAGTAATATAAACAAATCAGGAAGCCAGATGGTTTCATGGATGCGATTTCAGCCATGCAACGAATTGCATCATGACTGAAATGTTAGGAAAACACTCAAGTGAGGTTACACTTGAAGTATGTTTATTTTGCTGTTGCTGCTACCAGACTTGTTTTGCTAAGGCACCTATGACTTGCACACACTTATCTTGGCAAACATAAAGAAAGAGCTGTCATTATTAATACACAGATTTCAACCTGATTTTAATAGGACACACATGATACCTAACTGTGATCATCCTTCTTTTTAATACAGATATGATGCCTCTCTTGCATAATTATGTTACTGTTGATACTGATACACTTCTGTCAGACACAAAATATCTTGAAATGATCTACAGTATGTGCAAGAAGGTGAGTAGATTCCTGTGTGATAACAAAAACTGCCATCTCTATGGCAGAAAAACAGAAGAAATAACAGTGTTAAACTGGGTACTTTTTTCCACAGCAGCTTTTGACATCTGCTCTTTAAAGCATTTTGCTATGTAACATCCTCTAAGATTCCTCAAATTACTAAGTTATTGCAGAAAAATTTAAAGAGATTGCATCAAAATTTCCGATATATGCCTTTGGCAGAAGGGAAAAATAAATCATACGCAACAAAAGCAGAATAAACAAAGCAGGTTTGGTGCCATACACTTTGTGCATATGGGCATGCAAGACAGATTGCAAAAGGTAGGTGGTTTCTTTCATCTGGGATTTGTAGCCTCACCATGGCCAGGATGCACGTGCTGTATGTGTGCTGAAGGTCTGACACCTGTTAGCCAAGTAAGTGGTGTAGGGATGTAAGGTACAGGGAAAGGAATAGGAAGTTATTTTCCCAAGTTTGTGCCACGTCAGTAGTGAAAGCTTGGAGCAGAATGCAGTTGGTCTGACTCAGTCCAGGCACTTTTGGGCAGGTTTTCTGTATTCTACTTTATATTACTGGGCTTTCTTTGTCCAGTCAAAATGTACAATATACAGCTTTCCAGAGTGTTAGCACCATGTGAGGAAAGGAATACTTTTTTATAAGTTGAGTGTTAATGTTTTATCATCTCTACCAGTAATATGTGGGGATTTCAGTTTTCCACTTCTGGATATGGTATGTGGTGTCTATATAAGAGCTTTGGTGAACTGTCAGCTGTGCTGCCTGTGGTATTTCCTGAGTAATTCTTTTGAAGATGTTTAAATATTGCAGTGAATAGCTATTTTAGTATTCTATAAATACTAGTGAATAACACTTGCCAGCCTTTGTTTGAGAAGAAGTTGCAACCAACCAGGTCATTTAGAGTGTTTGTAATTTCTTGGAATGTTATATACAATTAGCCTGTCATGACCACTTAGTGATTGGTGTTAGCTGAGCATAGTGAATTTTTAACACAAGTTTTAGGTATTGCATGGTCTTTCACTGGATATCCCATTTTTGTAAATAAAATTTCTACAAAATTCGGAACGTTAATGCATAAGAAAAGTTTTTCTTTTGTGTATGGAAATAACCCTTGACAAATGGCAGCTGATGCTTTTACAGTAACTGTGGTGGGCTCAGCATCCACAGGGTTCTTGAATATTTGTACATGTAGGTTAGTTTTGTCCACTTTCAGCAGCTTTCAGTGTCTGGTTGTCACACTGAGCCTTTGCTGTAGATCTGGCTGCTTCACTGATGGCTGTTTATGCTGTCACTGTCAGAGGGGATAAATTCATAGCAGCTTTTCAAAAGCAAAGCCGTGTATAGAGGACACTCCTTGGGGGGATACACCACCAGTAATGGCTGTGTTTCAGGTCCTTACAGGAGTTGCTGGAGAAGATGCGGAATGTCACGCGGCAAAGCTGTTGGAAGTAATTATTCTTCAGTGTAAAGGGCGTGGCATTGATCAGGTTGGTAACAACTTTGGTTGCTAAAACTAATACTTTTAAAATACTTTATTGTGTAGTACAAATTGATTATGTATTAAGATGAGCTTTGTTATGAGCACTTTGTGTGGTGCGACTGATAATCCTGTCTTGTACTTCAGTGTTACTCATTGACAGCACTGCAGAGAGTTCCTGCACACTTTGGCTCTAGAACCTAGGACACCAGTACTAGGAAAAGTTCTAGTTCTGCAAAACTCTGGTGTTCTCATGAGTCTGGAAGAGTGCCACCTCAGGAGCATCGTGGTTCTAAAAAAGTCAATTAATTGCATTCTAAGTTAATTCTAGTGAATATTTAATGAAAATTATTCTGTCTGTCAAGCTCATAGCTTTGAAATAATGAAGAGTGAAAACAAAGTTCCTATAATCCAAACCAATGTAATAGAAGGACCAGGGACTTCCTTATGCACATATGGCAGTTGGAATTTGAGAGATGAATAAGTTGATTTTTCTGGACTTCCTAGTGTACACATTTTCTCTCTTTTCCATTTTTAATACAGAAGATTATAGAACCAGAAGTTACATTTGCTGTGCAGGATGTCACAAAATCCATGTGATGAAATATTTTCACATTTTCATTTCATCTTTGTATCTGACTTCTGTTGGCAATTAAAAATGACTCAATTTTGTGCCATCTGTGTTGATGTGCCATACTGCTGAAGTACAGAAGGACAAGTTTTATTTTTGATCGCTGAGTGTGTAATGTTCTCACTGTCCAGTGCATACCCTTGTTTGTGGAAGCTGCCTTGGAGAGACTGACCAGAGAAGTGAAAACCAGCGAACTGCGAACCATGTGCCTCCAGGTTGCCATAGCTGCTTTGTATTACAATCCTCATTTACTATTAAACACGTTGGAAAATCTTCGTTTCCCCAATAATGTGGAGCCTGTCACCAATCACTTCATAACTCAGTGGCTTAATGATGTGGACTGTTTCCTGGGGTAGGTGTTTGTACTTCTGGAGATGATTCTCTGTGATACACCTGTGTATGACCTGCTTGTAAATCATGATGAAACTTGCAACTGTTTTACTCTTCTGTTTTGCAGACTTCATGACAGAAAGATGTGTGTGCTTGGCTTGTGTGCTCTCATTGATCTGGAGCAAATACCACAGGTTTTAAATCAAGTTGCTGGGCAGATCCTGCCAGCTTTTATCCTTTTATTTAATGGATTGAAAAGAGCATATGCCTGTCATGCAGAGCATGAAAATGACAGTGATGATGATGATGAAGCTGAAGAAGATGAGGAAACGGGTATGGAAATGGAACCTTTGATGTTATCTTGTATGTTTCATTTTTTTTCTGATGGAGATACTGAGTTCCTTTGTGGAATTCTTCTGAGTACCCTAATTCAAAAAATGAAGCATTGCAGTAGAACACTGGACATCTTTTGACAACTTTTAAGTATAGTATATCTGACTTACTTTCCACTCCTTAAAAACTGACTTCCAGGGCTGAGTTAAATGAGCTCCCCCTTTCCAGCCTGCACTGTACTGTTACCACTTCCACTGCCTGTCTTATCTAATTAGCCACATTTCTAAAGAATTGTTCTTGCTGTTCTCAAGATAAACCATTTTTTTGTTTATAATTAACTCAGAGGAGTTGGGGAGTGACGAAGATGACATTGATGAAGATGGTCAAGAATATCTAGAAATTCTAGCAAAACAGGCAGGTGAAGATGGAGATGATGAAGACTGGGAAGAAGATGATGCTGAAGAGACTGCTTTGG
The DNA here is from genome assembly GCA_013390105.1 of Tichodroma muraria. Classification (NCBI taxonomy): domain Eukaryota; kingdom Metazoa; phylum Chordata; class Aves; order Passeriformes; family Sittidae; genus Tichodroma; species Tichodroma muraria. The sequence goes on along the minus strand of WAAG01043021.1, from coordinate 67,275 downwards.
AAGGTTATTCCACAATTATTGATGATGAAGACAACCCTATTGATGAATATCAGATATTTAAAACTATTTTTCAGAGTGAGTAACTGTATTTCTTTTCCTAGCCAACAAGTTACATTTCAGCTTTAGCGTACACTGTTGTAAACTAGAACCTGTTCAAAACTTTCAAACAGGCTTTCCAAGACGTGCTTGAACCATTTCTTTCTTTGGAAAGGAGATGCCGTCATTAAACTTTCAGAGCAGAGGGAGATGCTTGAATGAATTTGTAGTGGTAGGGAAGAGGTCAGAAGCTGTACTAGTGTTTAAATTCTTGAATTATGCAGCCATAACAGAATATTAACTCTGATTAAAATGGCAGTGAGTAAGGTTTGAGTTCCAGAACACGTTAATCAGCACTTTCTTTCGCTGATGTTTCCTTTCTGCTGCAGCAATTCAGAGCCGTAACCCTGTGTGGTACCAGGCTTTGACACAGGGCCTCAACGAAGAGCAAAGGAAGCAGCTGCAGGACATAGCGACCCTGGCAGATCAGCGGCGGGCAGCTCACGGTATTCCACCCCTTTGTACCCACGGTGCCTCCTTTTGCTCTGGGAACGCCCTGGGCGGGCTCAAGAAGCGTAACACAGAAAAGGCCTGTAATTCAAGCCTGATAATGGCTTCCGTCCAAACAGGGTGGTTTGAAATCTCTTAAAATTGTCAGGTCACAAAGCCTCGACGCACAAACTGGGTGGCAATACCACGGGTGGGAGGAATGGTAGAAATACTTGGGGATGTGGCCAAGGAAATAAAAGCATATTTGTCCTAATTGCTTGGATTTGAAAACAATTGAATTGATTACCTGGTGAACTCGTGTATATTAACAAATGTATCAAGTGGCTGATAAATTATTTCCTGAGATGTGATGTGGTCCAGCTGGGATAGACAAGGTTTCTGTGGGTAGGAGAATACTAAATCATAAAAGTAGTACTGTCTGTAAAGGCACATCATTAAGCCTATTAAATATTACAGATAATATAGATTTTTAAATCTGTTCAGTTGATCTTTTTTTCTTTTTTTCTAAGTTTTCCCTTTTGAGAATAAGCCAATATATATCACACTCTGAAGTCAAGACTGAATGTTGAGGGATCAGTCCAGCCTCATATCCTCTGTCTTAGTGAGCAATTGCTACAGATGTTTCAAAACAGGAATTCATAAACTTTTCAATAAAAAGACTGGTAGTAAGAATATACATTTAATAAGTGCTTTTTATGAGAGAACAGCCTAAATCACCTCACAAAGCTTGTTTGTGTCCACACTGATCTAGTTTTAGTGGTTATAAAATAGTTTCACTATGACCCCTGTCAAGCAGTAGACATTATATGATGTAATTATATATTACTGCTTTTTATGGAGACACAAAAGTTTGAGGTGTGTCTTTTGTTTAACATTTTGTACTGTTTTTTCAGAAAAGTTGTAAAGTTTAACTTAAGCAACCAGATCCTTATGGGAAATTCTTGCCTACTATCAGAGCACAGTGATACTACATTTAGACCACTTACGACACATGGAGACATCCTGTTAGAAGGATTTGAAATATAGTTCTCCCTTATTAATGTAGTTTAGAAGAATTTCCATATGCTGAGAGATTTGTCTTCTGTGGCGCTGTGAGGGATTTTCCCCTCGTGCTCCACTAGTTGTGGCAACATTTCTGGCCTGTTTCCAAAGAAACGGAGCCAAAATGCAGATTTGCTAGATAATAGGAGCTGTCCTGTATTCCCAGAAAGATTGCAACTGTGTTGATTTAGGAGAAAGCTCTAAGACCAACATAAGACATTAGTAAGTGTTGCTATCTTGGCCTGGGAATAATACAAACCACTTTCTGCACTCTAGATTGTAGTAAAGGTGCAACCTAAATTACCAACCTGATTTTCAGTTGTCTGTGTATTAGAGCTTGTAAAAACCTGTTTTACAGTAAAACCTACAGCAGTGTTTGAAGGATGGTAAAACTAGACACCTTAACTGTCACTGGTAGTTACAATCATGGATATGTGGACTTCAGATGTCTAAAGATCTTAAGGTTTGGTTGGAAATAAAAAGTGATCAACCTGGTAGTTTTCTCTCAGAATTATGTTTTGTGGTCTAGTAACCTAAAGTTGGAATTACCTGCTTGGGTAGCAGCATGTGTAAAAAGGCTTTTTCTGGTGCTTCAGTGGCAGTTTTTGCTTACATTGTTAAATTGAGATAGGAGCACCGAAAATATAGCTAATATCTTTGTACTGCTTTTTTGCACATGTGCTCTTGTTTCTGATTTGACTGCAATGTCTGTTGATGTTAACCAGAAAGAATTGTGTGCCTGTCACCAGTTTTGTAAGTGCAGCATTCATTCAGGTCCTGTTTCTAAACTACAGTCATCTCTAAAAGCTAAAGTGTGGGCTTGCTGAAGTGCAAATCATGTAAGCGTGGTGATAACAGTTTTGAGATGTTAAAATAAGTGTATAGTCAGTCCATCTGTCCTTTGGGGCCTGGCACATTTCCACTTGTGGGTGCTGATTCCTTTGTTGAGTAACCCCAGGTTAAACCTGTGTCTCTGAGAGACTCAAAGTGGTCAGTCACAGAATCTTGGTCTGTCTTCCCCCCTACACACGCACTAAAACTTCTTCCTTCTGTTCTTTTTGTTTCGTTTTAGAATCCAAAATGATTGAAAAGCATGGAGGATACAAATTCAATGCTCCAGTTGTGCCAACTTCATTTAATTTTGGAGGCCCTGCCCCAGGAATGAATTGAATTATCACTTTTCCTGCTACTGTGTGATTGTAGTGAAGAGCTTGTGTTCCTCCCAATAGTGGTTCCAGAACTGGTTCATGTTATCTACAACTCACTCTAAACTAATTTATAAATAGATTGGACAAAAGCCCCGAAGTGGGACCTGATTATACGACCTGATACTGGAAAGCAAACCAGAGGTTTTTTTGAAGATAGGAAGAATCTGAATTTAAAGCTTCAAATGACACACTTTGGAGATCGGAAATCAAGAGGGGATGTCATGAAGGCAGCTTTTCTTTTTCTGAGGAAAAAACAACTAGACATGGGCTGCAGGACTATTTAAAATGTCTCATTTACAGTACAAGCTAGAAGGCAGACTTAATTTTTACACCTGTGGCAGTATGAGTATTTGCCCAGTTTCTTTCCCTTTTATCCCTACTACTGGATGTCTATTCTTTTAATGTAAATAAGATAAGGTAATCAGATAGCCTTACTTAATCTTCATCATTTCCATTTATCAAGATTGTTCATATGTAGAATATTGGACACTTAATGTAGCACTACATAACTGATAAATCTGTAAATGAATTAGCACTTTCATATTGAAACAAGCCTGCTAGCCTATGTACAAAAATAGCAAAATGTTTGCTGTTTATAAAAATAAAAAATAAGGGATGTATTGGGGAAAATAATTTCAAGTTATTAATTTAAAATGAACTAGCAGTTTTGTACCTGGTGACTTTGTGGTGCAGTCACCTCTGGTTGTGACTTGAATTCGGATATGTAAAAAGGGGTTAGTGATATTTCATTGCTGCTAAAGAAAAAATAGCAACACCCTCCGTGTCCTTTGTTTTTTTTTAAAGATCTCACTGTACAAGCTAGAAAATTGAACAAATGTGTACTGTAAGCACAAAGAAAAGTTATCCTCTCTAAAGCAGGTACAAGAGATGTCAAGTTCTTAAGGTCAATTGAAGTGTATGGGTGAAACATCTACATATGCAATCTATTAAAAACAGCAGTGTCATTGGCTGTTCTGGGCTATGGTATATAAATGCAATTTTTTCCCCCAGTTGTGCAAAATATTCTTTTTTCAGCTTACGGTAGTGCAGGTGCACTACTCCTGCATTTCATTCCCCCTCTTTTTGCACTTGCAGCATTAGTGTGTGCTGTTGTCTGCCTGATCCAGACAGTGTATTTGAAGTTCTGCCAATCTTTCAGTTTTGAAGCCACAATTTTCTTCCTTCGGAGTTGCTATAGTAACTAGTATTTTAGCTAGAGAGGCAAAATACAGTTCCCTCTGGGACCACTATCAAAACCACTGTATGAAGAAGCCAGCAGGGAGAGGCTGTGAATGGGTTGGCTTAAATGCCCCCTTTTTCTCTTCTAAAAGCAAAATCCATTGGCATTTGATCTTGCCTTGAGATCATTGGTGTCAGGTCTTTTAAATCAAATATTTGGGTTGTTTTTTTTTTTCCTTTAGGCTGTTTTTATATAAAAATGTCACCTGCTGTTACAATTGATATTAAACAAGCTACCTTAATTTAATGTAAGCCTCCAAAATTTAAATACAGGTTAAAAATAAACTGAGTTTTTATCTGTAAAAATGAAATGCACATATATATATATTATGATACTCAAAATGCAGTCTTCAGAAAATTGGTCTGTGTGGTGTGGTTTTTTGCATCAGCAGAGTAGCAGGATTTGGTGGTGGTTTGGGGTTTCCTTGCTGAGCTGCCCAGCCCCACTCTCTGCCTTCCACTGGTGCTGGCGCTTCCCAGGCAGCGGGAGGGGTTTTCCAGCCTCTCCAGTCCCTTGCTCCAGCAAACGCTTCCCTGCACGCGGGGGGGCCAAGGTGTGGGACACGGAGCCCGACCCCAGTACCAAAGGGACACTTGAAAAGCAAAGCCCCTGAGGTGAAAAAGCCTAACTAATGAAGCCTTTGGATGGGAATATCCATCCTTGTGGTGGTGTGAGACCCAGGGTCATTCCTGTGCATCTCTAGGTGATGCACAGAGCAGAACTTACTTGGGGGTTTGTGACTGTAGCTCACGCACACGTCCAGGTGTGCACGGGCCCCCAGGGAATCTCTAGACAGGGTTTTATTTTTGTAGAAAAAGCTGACAGACGTACTAGCATGCCTTCTCCTGTGCATTCCTTGGGAACACTCAGTTCGACAAATCATTTCTGAACATCTGCTTGTTGGGTATCTGCTTACCTTCGTATACATCCTAAAAGTGCATGAGAACCTTTGAGGACAGGTGAGCTGTTTTGGGCCTCACGGCAGAAGATGTGACAGCAGCAGTGAGAAGGCTTCATGTGTAAAGCAGATGACAAAAAAATAGGGGGGAAATCACCAATTTTAGTGCCGGTGTCAGTTCTGGAACAATTATATTTTTCAAGTCACAAGTCAAGAGAAGAATTTTATCTTGGTGTGAGGAATACAGTCTTACTTCAAGGGTGCTTTTATGTGTCACTAGACTGGTTAGCAAGGAGCATCTTTTCTAAGAATGGATCTAGAACTTTGCTTTCCTTTGCTCCGAAAAATGTATTTATATAAATTGCAAAACAATTTTGCATTGTTGTTGGTGGTGATAGCGCATTTTGTGATGCAATATATCAATTTCAGTGATACACTTATGTCAAATTGAAAACTGATCTTCCTCCTAGAATTTGCACTTATCCATTCCATTTTCCAGGATAATGCAATTCTAAAGGAAGAGCTGAGAAATTTAAAGCCTCTGTTTTTTTCTATTATGGAAGATCTCCTTGGATTAATAAACATCTAAAGCAAATCCTTATCTTCACTTATTTCAGTGTGGTGTTTTGAATGTAGCTGTATCCTTACAGTAAAGTCCTGCTCAAGTTGCACAACTCTCAGGTTTGTATTTCCTTCTCCAAAATACTTCTCCATACAAATGTTAGGCACAACCAGAGTTCTCTTCAACAGTGTTAAATATAAAAAATAGGCAGTTTTTTAAAATGGTGACAATACTGGTTTTTTTTTTTCTTAATCACTGTCTTCAAAGAATTGTTTGTGTGTATCAGCATAATACAGCAAAGCTCTGTTCAAATCTCCTATAACCTAGGACTGTTACTGCAAGATTTATCAAGTCTGCAGTGGAGTTAATTACTGACTACCTGCCAATAAACATGCAGGTGATTTTAATTATGCCTAGTAATGGATACCTAGTAAGTTTTATGGGTTAATTTTTTTCTCTGTTGGAACCTTCTACATACCCAGAATGAGCCACCTGGAAAAGCTTTGTCTGCTGCTGATTATCAGTTACTTCTCAATCCATATGTAGCTTTTTCTTAAATGGCTTGTCATTGGTTTGTGTATTTCTGCTTTTTTTTTTGTGAACTGTTGATGCTGGAAACATAAAACACTTCTGAATGGGAAACAGAGATTCTAGTATTTTACAGAGATGTTAATAAATAATCTCTTAAGGGAAGTTGGAAAATCAGAAACAGGATTTTATCTTGGGTATTTCACTGCTGCTGTACCTTGAACCAAACTGATGGCTACAGCTTGTACTTGGCTTAAAACTTACAATTAGGAAAAAGTAAAAAAGAAAATCTACTGGCCATCAGGCCTGTTTGGGAATAAGGTTTTTTTTGGCTTTTTGTACAACTGCAATGATTTTAGACTGCGAGAATTTCGAACTATTATTCTGGAGCAAAATGTGGATGTTTTTACATCTCTCATATTCAGGAAAATGCAGTAAGTCCATCAGAGCTGTGCTTACTCTAAGTCCCGTCAACGGGGATAATTCGCATCAACTGCGCAACAGGGTTTTCTGAAAAACCACCTACGGAATTAACACGCTTTGCTTGCCTTAGACTGGGAGCTGTTGGACTGCTTATTACACGTTTCCATACCTAGAAATCACGCAAGGATAAACACTCCCAAGCAGAGCTTTAAGCAGAGCGTCCTTCTTCCCCAGAACCGGGCTGGAATGGCAGCCGGAGATAATGCGGGAAGGGAAGGGAACGGAAGGGCAGAGCGCTCGCCGTCCCCGCCCCGGCCTTACGGCCTCGCGGGGCCCCGCACACGGCCCAAGGGAGCGCGGATGGCCCCGGCCGAGC
>WAAG01043021.1:14584-59905 GCA_013390105.1 Tichodroma muraria | reverse complement strand
TTTCTTTTTCCCCATTTTTTTTTTTTTGTTTTTTTTTTTTTTTTTCTCCCTGTTTTTTAAAACACGGGGTTTTTTTGTTGCTGTTATTTTTTCAAACGTGGTAGTTCCATGCTGTCGGCCTCGGAGCGGCGTGAAATCCGCCTTGGCCGGGGCTGGCCGGGCCCGCGCAGGCTCCGGAGGAAAATCCGCTGTTCCTGCCCGAGCCGCGGGGCTGCGGCGCGGCCTGGCTGTGCTCTCACGGGAGAGGGTCCTGGCACCGTCCGGCCTCCTGAAATCCAGCTTTTTTACTGCATCTTGCTCACCTCGCCCAGATACTAAAACATTTTANTTTACTGCATCTTGCTCACCTCGCCAAGATACTAAAACATTTTAACCTTTTTTTTTCTTTCTTTTTTTTTTTTTAATTTTTTTTCTTTTATTAGTATTGTTCTTGTCGTTCCCTTCATCTTTTTTTTTCTCTAGAACTTCTAATAGAACGGGATAGCGAGAAGCTGCTCCTCTAGAAAAATGGCCTGCAATAATGCAGAGATTTTTATTTTGTTTCCTGATAAGACCTTATTTGTGGTGCTTTTTTTATCAAAAAAAAACGTGACTTCCATGCAAGTTTAAATTTTCTGTTAAAACAAGGCTGCGGTTGAGCAGCTCTACTTAAGTTTTAAATTTTTTAAGGTTTCAGTTTGAACTGTCAGAGAATTGGTTTTGCCATCATATGCAGAGTGATACCAGTAAATGCAAGGAATGTTACTTCTAGTCCAGTGACACAGGAACTGCAACCTTACAGTCTTTCAAAGCAAACATTTCGTCTTGTTTTATCGAGATTCTGCATAAAATGTTGTCTGTCACCTGTCTTTGCAGACTATATACCAGATATTTCTGTTGCAGCTTCTAGGTGACGGTACCTGAAAAATAGAATTGCATTGTCCGTAACTAGCAATTTTTTAACATACGCATAGTGTAGATAGTTAGCTTTGTGCGTTTGCCATACACCTTTAGAATGGGAGAGTCCGATGTAGCCATGTTTTCGTGGCTTGTTTCTTTGTATTTCTTCATTATTGCCTTGAGCTTTCAAGCTGTGTTTGTGTCAAAAGTGATTTGTTTTTATCACTGCAGAAAAGGAACCTCAGGAATATGTGGTCAAATAATAGATGATTGCTTTGGTAATGGATTGCAGCTTAAATGAGACGTAATAATAAACATTTTGAAAGAGTTTTGAGTAGTGTATTTGAAATTGATTTCATAATTTACTTAAACTGTTCTCGTTGTAATTAATATTTCATTTCTACTGTCCTAACTGAGGAAGAGTAATTTTGCTTTATATTAAAGGCTAAAACAAGGCAAATACTTAAAATAGTATAAAAGGTACTTCAGGTAGAAAGTCACACGGACTTCACTCTATCTTCAGTCTGTCTTCGTTCTTGTGTAGCTTTTGATGCTTTTCGCAGAGGAGAGAGGCACAGTGATAGTGAAGTGATGAATAGTCCCTTGTAGTGGGTGCCAAAATTAGGCTGTAAATTCGGTTTTTTTCTTTAGACTATCTCCAGTTGTGTGCTGTTTTGCCTCAGTGGACGTTTTGCTGTCCTGTACTGTCCAGAAGGGAATTGCCAGGAGTTTGAGCAGGGGCCAGCTCCAAGTGCTGGCTGCTGCCTCTGACTGCTCACCTGCAGCCCCGTGGGATGGGCACAGGGGTAAAGGATCAGGGTTCCTCACCTTCAGTTTGGTCAGGATGGCTTAAAGTATTAGGGTTCCTCACCTTTAGTCTGGTCAGGATGGCTTCATTTACCCTACGGGGGTGTTGGTCTTCCCTTGCTATTGCATGTGAATCTTCTCCTTAAGAGTTTTGCCTTAACGCATGGTCAGCATAGGTGGATCTTTGAGATGCACTATTTCATTTTAAGGAGTCGTTAGCAGGCACCTGTGGAGCAAATTGTTTTCCAGAGGGCTTGGTTGAATTTGGATGGGTTTACACAGGCAGATAATCAGGGCAGTTCTTCCAGCTTTAGGCCTTACGATGGCCAGAATGCAGATATTCATGAGGAGGGTGGGACTCATCTTGGTGCTCTTGTAGTTACTCTTTTCCTGTCTGCATTTTGACCTTTACCTGCTTCCTTGGCCATCCTCGTGATTTGTGCTTCCCGTGGTATCTTCTATAACTCCGGCAGCCTCTGACATGTATGTACATAGCACAGCGCCCCAAGCCAGACTTTCCTTGCCATTTACCGAGATTTTTTGCCAGTGTTGCTGCTGCATCTCTTGCACATCTCTGCAGCTCACCAGCGGTGCTTTTTGCTCAGCATTAATTGGGAGCAGCTTGGGGTTTTATCTCCTCTGTGCAAGGAAATTAGTGCACCTGGTAAAGACAGGGTGCACTGGGTAGTCTATTCCTGTGGCTTGTGTCACAAAAGCTTCCAAAAGATGGAAGGTTTCGTCTGAGCTTATGGATCCCTAAGATATGCTATGATTCAAACCGATGGATCTGGAACCGAGCAGTTCAGCTCTAAAACGCAAATTCCTGTAACTTGAAATGTGCGTAGCTCTTGTTCTGAGCGTGGAGTGAGAGGTCTGAGGGAGGTGTCTCTCCTTGGTCACCATTTCTAGGGAGAAGGAGCCCTTGTGACCCATCTGGGCACGGTGGGGTTTATGGGGTTTTGCCTGTACCCAAGTGTAACTTCATCTGCCCTTATTTGTATTTACTTAAGGGAATATGATTTTGCTTCTCTCCCTCTGCACCAAGGACCACCATTTTGAGTTACTCAAAACCAGATTGGACTAAATCAGTAAATACTTCCAGTGACTTAGTCTGCTGAAATGTTCTGGGCTACATGGCTGGTTTTTTTTAACTGTATAGTGGGATTGTACTTTGCTCCACCAAGATAACACTTGTTAAATAAATGGAATTTTCAGTTTTGAAGGGAATTTACAGTTCCAGCAGGTTTTGCAATTTTCAAGGTTAACATCAGAGTTAGACTTAAAACTACGTTACGTGTACCTCAGTCTGTATTTTACTGTCTGCAGAATGTTTCCCTCTGTATACACTTGAGCAGAAAATTGTGTTACCTGCTTAATACACTTGGGCTTCATTTCTGATGACAGGCTTTTCTAGAATTGGAAGGTGGGTCTGTATTTGCAAGTTGGTTTGCTCATGTTTTAAGTATATTAATACCTAGCTAACATGGTGCTGTACAGAGTTTTGTAGGATGTATTTTGATGTACTGTGTTTCGAGTTCTTTTTGTAATTGGGCTTTGGCAGTTCAGCAGGCTGCCCCTTTAGTGCCTGAAATACAAGCCTGTGCTAAAGCACTGCCATTAACTGTCATGGCTAATGCTAATACATCTGTAATGTATTTACCAGATTGCTAGTTAACTCACAGCCACACAAAACAACCCACTCAAAATTCCTCCTTTTGTTGGCAGTCTCGGTGGATTTGCAGGATTTGAAAGGGCATGGCCAGGATTTATTTGTTTTGGTGATGTAAATAAGAGACTTCTGTGATTGCTTGACAGTTAGGAGTCTGTTTGGCATGAAAGTAAAACAACAGTAGAAATAGTAGGTGTCAGTTTCTTTCAGGTTTTTAGCCCTCAGTATTCATCTAATCACCAGATGTTCCCAGTTTTATTTAAAACACCGATATAACTGAAGGTTTTATGATTTAAGGGATAAGTAGCCCCATGAAGTGCTTCAGAAGTTAACTGTATATATTTTTTAGTGTAAATGGGCATCACTGCTCATTTCTAGGAGTGACTTAGATACAGTTGTGACATGCATCGGCTGGATGCCTTCTGTGTACGTTTTTTAGCTATCTATACACTTGATTGCAAAAACAAGCCAAACAAAAGCCAGTAGTTTTAAAAACACACTGATTCATCTACCAGATGCTTAAATCTGTTTCTTTTCGTACCTCCAGGGTGAAAATTGATTTGGAATGAAATGCTTTATCTCACTAACATGTGCTGTAAAATTAATTTAAGTTTGGGTTTTTTTCATCTTTGTTAATCATGTTCTGAGTTTTCTCAGAAAATCAGCTGACCTGCCATTCAGCTTTTTTTCTCAGTGTACACATTATGATTACTCACCCAAACCTTTTTTGACTATTAAAACACAAATAATTTATTACCAGTCAGTCTGCAATAAAGAAATGGGTTTGAGGATTTTTAGAAAGGAAGGTATGCCTGAGCACTGATAATACAAGTTTGACCAGGAGAGAAGTGTATCCTAACTTTGAACAAGAAATACCACCTGTGTTGAGAGAAGCTTGATGGGCTGTTTTGGTAGCTGAGTTCCACAACTTCATTTGCAGTAGGTCTGCAAGACATTCCATGCACATGGACCACCATTCCTAATGATACAGGGGTGTTTCAGGCATGCTCGAATTTGGTGTTTGGGACAGATTATATGGGTGGCCCTTCCTCAAGCCAAACTACTGCATCTGGGTACTGCTACTACTACTACTACTACTACTAATAATAATAATAATAATAATAACTGAGTCATTAGCATGTTGCTCATTGACCAGCTGTATTAATATGCTTTTTTGTACTTAATATAAAATTTTTGGAATCCTGGTGTCTGTACCTCTGCAAGCAGTGCTGCATGGATCTCAATTGCTTGTCAGCTTTCATGCAGGACTTCTGGAATTGGCTCTGTCGGAAGACTCCCAAATCTCTTTCAAACCTCTGGCTCAGGAAGCCGTGCTGCTGGAATAGTGCACCCAGGGCAGTTGTGGTCATGGAACTGGGTGTTGCTTGTCCCAGAGCTGCAGCAGTTTAGCTTCTGTCAGCACTGCTGACAGCTCATGTGCTGGTGGAACTACTCTGGCCTCCTTTCATTAAACAGTAATTTCTTCTCTAATATATTCAAGAAATGTGTGAAGTTAGAAGTCATATTTGGGATCAGCTTGAGTGTTCTCTACATGTGTAGGACTTGTTGGTGGGTGGCTTTCTGAGTCTTCCTGTGTTTGAATGCCATACCTTTGAAAAGACTAGCAACCTTCGCTTTCCCACAGTGTGAGAATACACATGTGCACATAATCTCAGTAGTTAAGTAAGGATTTGCAAATATTCTTTATTTGCACTGGTTAATCCAATTTTTGTAATATATCTATAATATGCAAGCATTGATATCAGGCAGTACTTCTAACATTCACAAGTTGTAGATGGGATCTGCAATATAAACTGTATGGAAATGACTTTTGGGGGAAAAAAACTGCTGGAACGTGAAGTAATTTTGTCAAGCTAAATGTGGTTCCCACTGCTCACACTGAAGTCAGACTGATGCGTGGCTAAGGCAATGATAAATTTGATCTTGCATTTATTTTTAATTTCTGAAGAAATACCAAACACTGTGACAGTGAATTAGCCTTGAACTGCATTAATATTAGGATGTATCTCTTGTGGAACAGAGAGGTTGAAATAGTGTGAAAAGAATAAAAAGAAGCCTTGAGTTTGACTGCTTCAGAGTGTGTATGTCGTGCTTGTGCAGTTAACAGTGCTCTCACTCTTGGTTAGATTTTTCTGCAGGACCAGACTTAGAGCCTGTGGTTTATCGTTCACAACACTTCTTTACCACTTAGGAAATTAGGAAGTGATTGTGTGATTTGCTATTAAATTATCTGAATCCAACTGATGTTAGCAGATTCTGTAGGAGAGGTTTTTGTTCTGTATTTCAGCCTTGTTTCCATTCCATACTGTGGATGATTAATGTGGTGGAAATTGCTGTTTAATTATGTTTTGCCTTTACAAGAGACTGGAGAAGATACAGTAAAAGAAATTGAGATTATGTGAGAAAGCACACAGCAATTTAGAAGTGCCCAGCATTAAGTAATTGTTACACTTACTCATGGAAAGTCAGTCTGACTGACAACAGCACAAATGCCAATTTTTCAGTGCAGTGAAGTCCTGGAAAAGGTAAGGGCTGTTGATGAAGAGGGAAGTCCATTTCTATTGAAGTGTTTGATCAAAGCACCCACAGGATCTAGATTTAATTTCTGACCCTGTTACAGATTTCTGCTTAATACTTGAAAAGATTATCATGCAGCTATGTAGGGGAGCAGAAGTAAGATTGTAAAAAGAGTCTTAGTTCTCCTGTGTCTATTTCTGAGCTTAAAGATGACAAATGACTTTTTGTAATTAGTGGGGGAAGAAATGCTAAAAGTCCTCTTGGGTTGTCTGAAAAAACTGTGTGGAATAGTCAGCTTTCCGGTCTGTCTGACTTTTTTTTTTTGCAATGACACTCAGAAGGCTGTAATGCATATGAATTATCAATTGAAGTGTATTTAACCAGATTATTAGTTGTAGGTATTAATTTTGAGTTTTCACACATTTGTTACTCAGACTAGTTTTGTGAAATTACTGATACTTGCAATCATATCAGTTGTTAAGGACCCTAAGGTACGCAGTATTTAATTCAGAAAAAACTTAATTATGTCACACTGTGGACATACTTGAACTGATTTCGGGATCCAGCTTTGTCAAGCATGGGAATACAGTTTTCTAAGATTCCTTAATGAAAGTTTCATTTGTGAGGCTATGTATTATTTGTGATTTTACCCTTCTTGATTGGGTTTTATTTGCTGTTTTTATAAGTTTTATAAAATTACAACGTTTTTGTACATTATTTAGAAGTGTATTAAAAATAAAAGTGATGTTTTCTTTCAAATGAAATAAATGCATATTATTTCAAACTACTCAGTGCTGTCTGCATGAGGGGAGTGAACAATCACAAGGTTGCTGAATGTCTGGAGTAGCGTTTTTCCTGTCATTCTTTCCCAGTTTTTCTGCACATTCTAAGTTTGTATTTTATAACAGTAAGTTTTCTTCCATGACTGCTTCCATGACTTCCATTACAAACTTTATTCCATTTCCCATTAATCATCCTCTATGCATCATCTTTGTCTCTCTAAGGAGTTTTTGCTACTGTCACTGCAGGATTTTTTCCTTTGTCCAGCAATGCAGTGGTACAGTTATTCTTTAAATGATGAATTCCTGCCGTTTTCCAGCCACACTGGGCTCTCCTCATGCTGTCCTCTCAGCTGCTGGAGTTCCCAAGAGCCCCATACCCCCTTTCTGCTCTGGAGCAGCCATGCCCTTTGCCAGCTCTTCCCTTGCTTTTCAGTAGCCTGAATCCCACCTGCTATTTTTTTAGTTGCTTGATTCCTACTTTTTAGTGGAGATTCCTGTTTCAAGTTGCTAGATTGAGTTTACATAAAAACCCTTCTAACATTGCATCTTTTCTCCAAAACAAGTGATAGCACCCAGAAAATTATATTTGTTTGAGTGTTAGTGGAGGGAAAAGTACAGGAGGTGCTCTCTAGCTAGGCAACTTGATGAACTCTTCATGAAAAATCTTTTGTTTTTAACCATCCTTTCCCCCCTCACGTGCCTTGGTTTCCAAGTGTTGAGAATTTAATGTGTGCCTAAGAGTATTTCTTTCTGTTCAGAAAATTTGCAGGGGGTGGTGGTTTGTTTTGGGTTTTTTAAATAAGAGCTTGCACCCCTGTGCCCACTGGATGGCTGTTCAGGGTATTGGTGTTAGAGGGGGGATGACTGCCTGTGGTCAGACACTTTTCAGTTCAGAGATTTTCTGTCGAATTTTTTTGCCTCAGGCTGATTTTTTGTGAGAAGTGTTTTTTCAACCATCTAAAAGAATAGTAAGATTTTCTCTGCATGGATACCATAGACATGTTTTGGTGACTAATCATTTCAGGAATGCAAGATACGTTACTGTCCTTGTGAAAGTCTGCCCAAATATCGTCACTGATGTGCCTTTGAAAATTGACAGTTGCAACTTGCGTATGATCTGTGAAGATTTTCAAGAGTTCACAAAGTCAAGTCTCAAGTTTTCACTTCAGTGAGTACTTCGTGACTGAGCCTGTAGTTGTCTTTTCTGTAAGACAGCTCTTGAGATGAAGCAGAATCCACATGTGTCAATCTTGCTGAGCTGCTATATAGGCCCCACCCCAGGGTTCCTGGCTTTTCCTAAAAATGGATGCTTTCAGCTGCTTTTAACTAATGAGCTGCAATATTTGAAGTGGGTAAAAGAAATCTTCTCTCCTACATTTTTACTGACAGAACTCCTGGCAGATAGGAGATTTAAAGGAAAAAACTTACTGATGCAAATGCAGAGGAATAAATGCAATGATGTAGATTAGGGAAAGAAGCTGGTGAGATTCAGATTGAAAAAACAGTGGAGACAAATTTGATGGAGGCTGAGGAGAAAACAGAAGCGAGTGACTGAAGTGGAGTCAAGGAAGAGATTTGAGTTTGATGAAAACCAACTGGTTTTGAAAAAGCAAAGCAAATTTGAAAATATTAGGAGGTAGATTTGCAGGGTGGATGATACACGAGCAGCAAGGTGATGCTGCTGTAAAAATATGCATTATTGAAATACATACAAAGAGCAGGTGAAGTTGGAAGGACTTTGAGAAGTTATCTGGTTCAGGCTTGATCAAGGCAAGTCTCATTTGCCCAGGGCTGTGTCAAGTTGCTTTGAACCTCTACGAGGATGGAGAGACCATACCTGTCTCGGCAGTGTTCCTGTATTTGACTGCTCTTACCAAGTAATGCTGTAGCATCATTATCTCTGATAGATTGACCCTTTTCTCCGTAACACAGGCCAACTCGTCGTCTTTCCTACGTCGTCTTTCCTACGTCTTTCCTACGTCTTTCCAGGCTTGTCTGGCTAGTCAGTGTTTTCCAGTGGGGAGAAAGAGGAGAGCCTGAAAGAGAGCAGCGCATCCGCTTTTGGCTGAGGGTTCTCTTCCCTGCACAGCAGTGACAGCAAAGCTGCTGTGTCCCTGCAGAGGGAGTGAAAGCTGGGGGCTGGTGATTGGGAGGACCTCAGTGCTCCAGCCTCCTGTGGGGATGTACTTCCAAGGTGGGTCTGAACATGAATTGTTGATACAGAGGCAGGAAGGGGATAGACAATGTGAGGGGTCATAGAACGGACCAGAGGAGTCTGGTGTTCTGACTCTGTTCAAGCAGCAAGACAAAGACTTGGGGACTAGTTGCAGATGGAGTTGGTGTGGGCATGCGAGTATTTTGTATTATTCTGACAAAAAGGATGGGATTATATCTGGGAAGAGCACGTCCTGGAAATTTGGTACCATGATAGGACTGAAGAAGAAAATGGGTACTTCAAGGAGAAGGGATGGAGTGGAAGGACAGAGGTTTGAGAAAAGGATATGGAAGTGACCATTGAGAGGAGCTAGAATTGGGAGGAACAGACTACATTGCTGCCGAGCTCTTGTGTGAGATTGTATGATTGTCCAGGTCCTCTGGAACAGAGAGGAAAGTTGTAGACGCTGTTCTGTGTGCAGCAGTTCCATTTCATTTGTTTTCAGTGTGTGAGAGTTGATAGCCATGCTACAGTAACAAACACCGTGAAACAATTTAAACAAATACTATTGCTCCTTCAGCCCTTGAATGTCTCTGGCTTTAGATTTCTTTTCCTTCCAAAGTAGCTCCCCGCCCCTTAAGGAATTAGTTCTGCTCAGCCTCTGTCAGAACTGTGCAGCTGTCTGCATGGACTGGCTCTCTCACTGCCATACAAAGGTGAGAGAAGAGCTATGAGCTCTGGAGGAAGGCAGCTGATATTAAAGCTGCTGGGGATCTTAAAAGATTCTTTGTCGAAGAGAGGGAATACTTGTCTAGTAGACCTGAGCTGAAAGGCCTTTGAGTTGCCGTCTGCTGGAATTGCTTCACTCTCTAGTTCAAGTCAACACCTGTGGTTGTGAAGCCTTTCTTCTCTGCTGTATGAAATGCTGTAGCTGTTTTGCAGGCTGCTTCCATGAGGTGTCCTGAAAACTGAGTGCCTGGAAAATGCTGACAGTACAGACCTCTGTTAGCAGTCAGATGACTGCCAGTTTTTGGGTACCACTAGCATATAATACCAGAATTAGTTAATTTAACTTGCTACAAGCTGGCAGGACCTCCAGAAAAGCAGTCCTTGCAAACTGGGCTGGATAAAACTCCTTTTGCTGCTAGTTTTGTTTGTTTGATTGTTTGTTTTTTAAACTGCAACTCTTTTCTGATCTTATTTGCTGCATAGTATATGAATGATGGGCTGTTCTGCTTCAGTGCCTGCTTAGGCTGACTGTAGCTACAGCATGCTGATTTTTGGTTTGTGAGCAAACTGCTTTCACCTAAGTGAAAGTTTTCTACCTATTTTGAGATGGGGGGATGATAAATGAGTAGTAGGAAAAGAAGTTAACTTTTCCAAACTCACAATCATGGACATGGCAGAGGAAGAGGTTGAACTCCTAAGCAATATCCTATATCCTCATACAATTCCTTGTCGCTTAGATTATACTATCCAAACAAACTTTCCTATTTCATTTTCTTCAGAGACATCTAGATAAATGCAATTTAGTCTGGATGGCTTGTTCTTTTCTTGTGTATTACATCTCTTTTAGAGGCCTCATTTTCTGAGGTTCTCTTCCTGAGAAGGATGTTGAGAAGAATGACCCATCTTCTCTTGGATCTTAAAAAAATCCCCTCACATCCATTTTGAATTATATTTTGGTTTCTGTCTTAATTGTATCTTTTTGATGCCGGATGTTCGAGTCTCAAATTCCTTGTTGCAAGCCAGTATTTTAATTTCCTTAATGTTCCAGAGAGAAATTATGGGGACATTAATCTTGGAAGCCATATTTCTTACAGAATTATGCACTGATCATTAGTAATGTTTGGGAGGTTTTGTATGATTTTTCAATGTAGCATATGAAAAAAGCAGGAGGCTTAAAACTTTCCCAGAGATACCCTTGCTTTCCACTTCCTTTGTTAAGTTGTATCTGTTCCATTAACTGGAAATGAGAAACTTAGCCTGAAGCTATAGGAAAAAGTCTGGCTCACTATATACACTTGGATGTATTTGGGAAATACTACTTGGGTGTAATTTTCAACTACTGAATTAGTGTGGCAACCTTTTAAAATACTGTAGGCACACTGGAGTACCTACATGGTCTAATTTTGTGCTCCTTATTCCTTAGTTTTGAGAGAAATACAATTTTATCAGTGGTCTTTGAGACTGTTGACAAATTGCTTATTCAAAAGCAGATTTCTGGACTGTAGAGGTAAAATAGTTAAATATATTTATAAAGGTAATCACAAATAAATTAAACCCCCTAGACTGTTCCTCTCAACCTTGAATTATAAACCGTCAGGTCATAGAACCACACTAGGATTAAAAGCTGTGATCTCCCATATTAAAGCATGTGGGTAAAAATGTGACTATGCAAAGGGATGGCTCTGCCTGGTTCTATGAGATACAGCAGTCACTCCCTGATCACTGTCCTTTGGTCTAACTAACAAGTTTTATCATGAGATACTTCATTATTTTAAAGGACAGATTGTTTTGTTTGGTTGGGTTTTTGTTTAAAGACAAACCTTTCTGGAAAAATCTAGGGAAATAGTTGAATTGTTCAGTTAGACTTTTGTGGTGTGTCATTGTTTTTAAACCTCTTACTGGCACTGGAGAGATCTTTGATTTATACAGATAAAGCCCTGCTGTTTTCATGGGTGACTATGGGTGAATTGTCAGCTTTATTTCAATTCCAGGGACAAATAAGTATCATTAACTGTACTGTCATTACCACCGTTATTCTTGTACATTGCTTAAATAATTTATATTTAACTGAAATTTAAATGTGGTTGATGCACTTTATATTAATAACTGCTACCTGAAGTCCCTATCTAAGTTAATTGAGGTAGTAATACTTATCAATTTCAGGTAACTTTTATTCCTTCAAAGTATTTTACAGATAAATCAATCATTTTTTGCATCTATTTTATGCAAAACATAGCATAAAATATTTGTAGCAGCTGTATAAAAATTGCATTGAACTGGGATTACGTAGTTCTGGTTCTGTATTTCAATTTTCTGTTTTTTGAATACTTTCTTTCTAGGTAGACAATGTTATTAGCTCAGATAAATCGAGACTCTCAAGGAATGACGGAATTTTCTGGAGGAGGAATGGAGGCCCAGCACGTGACTCTGTGTCTAACAGAAGCTGTAGCTGTGCAAGGTGAACCTTCAGGTTAAAATACCTCTACATTATTATGTCTTTTCTCTTTCAAACTCTTATAAAACACCAAAATTCATGTCATGTATTCTGAATTAAAAGTCCAAGAAAAAAGAGTTAACTGAGATTGATTAAAGTCACTAATTTAATTCTGGATAGAAATTATTTTTTAATTAAGATAATAGAAGTGTAGATATGCCAAAAATATATGAAATATAAAATCTGACTTTATTCTCTGTATAGTCTTATATTTTATACTTTGTAAATTCAGTTGATACCTAAGTATGTATTAAGCAAGTTGAGTTTTAAAATAGATTAATGACTTGAAATTGGCTTAAACTTGACGTTTCCTGACAGCTTTGTTATGATTTTACATGATTACAAACTCTCTCCTAAATCTGCATTTTAATCTAAATAGTTTTGTGTGTATTAATGACAAGTAGTGTTGTACGAAACAAAGTTATTAATACAAGTATGTGTGTCATCACTTCACTGTTAGCTCTGATGATTTAATTCATAGTTCTCCTTAAACCTCAGCTTTGTAGTTCTTTATTCAGTGACGTTTTATTTTTTTTAGCTAAGGAATATAACATTTAGCTGTAATGTTTACAAAGCAAAATCTTGAATATATGCCCCTTGTACATGTCCCAGGCTCAGAAACCAGAAGGCAAGTAAGAACTACTTACTCTTCTTATTTGTCAAACCAATATGCTTTGGGGAGATGTAATAATTTATAGAGGTCTTTAAGCTGAGATTTCTAGGGTTCCATGCTGGTTATAGTGAAGGTGAACTTTTTTCCCTCTAGATGGTGACAACTTGGAAAACATGGAAGGTGTAAGTTTGCAAGCAGTTACGCTGGCTGATGGCTCCACTGCTTACATACAGCACAATTCTAAAGGTAGGCAGAGGACTGCAAACTGATGGCTACTGAGGTGCTATTCCCCTTTCTAACCCTCTCTTTGCATTGTAAAGTCAGGCAAAATCTGTACAATGTTTCTGAAGTTCCAAATCCAGTTGAAAGTTACAGTAATACTATAAAATAAATGTTTTGGTTTTGCTACTGATAAGATGCAAAAATGAAATTCAGAACATAAGTCAAACTAAAGTGAAGAGATCTCTATTGTTCAAACCCAGATATCAGCATTCTGCCTAACAGATAGGACAGCAGACCTTTTCTGGGTTTTTAATCCCAGAATTTTAAAAGCTCTATACAGTCAGTCATACTGTGCTTTCTATTTCCCAAACATTATTTCCTATTGATATTTTATTTATATGTTAATCTAGAAAGTATCAACTGTGTATTAAAACCGATGTGTTACATGTCATGTGTAACATCAGTTAGATATTTATATTCAATTAGAATTCTTAAAAACGTTCTGTATATTTCAGATGGTAAATTAATGGATGGCCAAGTGATTCAATTAGAAGATGGTTCTGCTGCTTATGTTCAACATGTACCTATGCCGAAAAACAGTGAGTGCATTAATATGAGAAATATGTTAAAAATAATGTATTACTGATAAATATTGATATTAAGTAATTAACACTCATGATAATAGCTTGATTTCTTATTTTAGTGGAAATAGTCATGAAGAGATCTTAGGTATTTTGTAATCCTAGTTGTTTAGTGTTTGATCTTTCCATCTAATGGATTCTTTGAACTCTTGCTTGAATGCTGTAATTCTTCCTTCCGAGCAGGGGAGAGCCTGCGTCTGGAAGATGGACAGGCAGTTCAGCTGGAAGATGGAACTACAGCATTTATTCATCACACCTCAAAAGGTAACTGTTTTGTCAAGTGGGATTTATTACAGCAGTGTTCAACAGAACTAAAGCAGTATAAAACAGGATACTCTCTAAAAACGATCATCTTAATGGGATTCCTGGTGTGAGTTACTTGTTGCTTTAACTTTGACATCTGAGAATTGTTGAAATGGGACTGTTTCAGTACTTTACTTGGGCCTCATGGAACAGTTTTAAATGTAATCAAACCCAGTATATTTCATTGTTTATTTAGCCCAGGATCACATTAAAGTGAGTATATACCTTTAGGTGGTAGGGCAGATGTGACAGTCAAGAATGCAAACGTAGTTATTCCAGATGATAACTTATGTTTCTGCAGATGATTACGCTAGTTTTGGAAATAGTACCACTTCTCTAGAAAAAGTGATCAAGTATGTGTTTTAGGTCTGTTTAAACCAGTGTGACAATTACATTTTGCAACCAACGATAGTAGGAGGAAGGAATGTAATAAAAGAATAATTTAATGTAATATAGAATATTTTTGTAAAAGTTGTTTTATATTTTGTGTTTCTTTTGCATATTTGTATGATTCTCTTCTTAAAATGTGAGATCTATGAATTCTAAAATCTGAAGTAATGATATCAGTAGATCTCTTATATTATTTTCATTTTAAGTGGATTTGAAATGGAAAGCATATTTGTGTTCCTGATTTCCTTTGTAAATGAAGCTAGATGAATATAAATTTTTTTTGTGCTTTTGTACTTGTAGAAATAAAACTATGGGAGGTGTTGTCTTGAAAAGAAATTCCTGTGTTATTCATAGTACTATTTTTAAGCATTTATATTTCTCATATACTGCTGGTTATATTTCCCACGTATTTCATACGTGTGCATGACTTCAGGAGACACTTCTGGAGAGCAGTAGTTTCTCGCATAACGCACTGCTGCTCCTTTCAGAATCCTAACACTCTGCCATGTCATCCCTCAGACAGTTATGACCAGAGTGCACTGCAAGCTGTGCAGCTGGAGGATGGAACCACTGCCTACATCCACCACACGGTGCAGATGCCACAGTCAGACACCATTTTAGCCATCCAGGCTGATGGCACAGTGGCAGGACTGCACACAGGAGATGCTGCCATCGACCCTGACACCATCAGTGCTTTGGAGCAATATGCAGCCAAGGTACTCTGCAAAGCATTTTCTCTATCCTTCATGTTTTAATGTACAGCACAACATATCTGGCAGCACAAGCCAATTGTCGTTTAAGAAATAAAATTATAACTGAGAGAGTCGCAGACTCCTAGAAGAGAGAACACCAAATTGTCATGATAGTGAAGCACTTTAACGAGCAGCTCTGGTGCATAGTTTGGCATAAAAAGGAGAAAAGATTGAACACTGAACTGGAGTCAGATTTAGAAAGCCATTTAGACAACCAAATGATAATCTTCTCTATAGCATTGCAAAGGAGTCTCTTGAAAGGACACTGTTTGGAAAGAAGGACAAAGTTAAATTATTCTTGTTCAGGCACTGTTGCTGGATTAATTTTTTTTCCTGAATGTGAAGAGTATAGCCTGAGCAAGGACAGTACTATAGTACTGAGCAAGGACAACGCATGGCATGAAGTGTAGAAAAGACAGACAGTTACTGAGTTCAGAAAAATACTTCTTTGATTCATATTTTCAATAGTAAAAATGCACAAAATTCATGTTCGCCTCACTGGACTTCTGTAAAGCATGATGTAAGTATGGTAATGAGTGATGCAACTTCCATGACTCTCTAGTTAAGCAGTGTCCCAGTTGCTGGATAATTGCCATCAGTGCTTGTATTGCTCTGGAAAAAGAGCAGAATATATTTTAAAGTCTGTCCTCTTAATGTCACTGAGAGTTGTCAAAATTTGGGAGGTCAGTTAGGATAATTAAATAGCTTATTCACTGTTCTTTTCATTGTGCTTCTGTCTGTTAGAACTGAGAGATCCTAAGGCAGGCAGTCAAATTGTGTTGTGATGCTATGTTTTAGCATTTCATGAAATAAAAGGTAATTCAGTGTTAGTTGAGCTGTAATCACAAGCTTTTACACGTTCCACAGGTTCCACTATTTCATTTAGATGAAATCAATCACAACTTGGCCCTTCTTAACCAGAAGCTATATTAATCATAATTTCTGATAAGTTTGTTTTGAGACAGTGAAGAAGAAACAGAAGAAA
Organism: Tichodroma muraria; assembly: GCA_013390105.1. NCBI lineage: Eukaryota > Metazoa > Chordata > Aves > Passeriformes > Sittidae > Tichodroma > Tichodroma muraria. Next base: position 43,946 of record WAAG01043021.1, on the reverse strand, counting down.
TGCAAATCAACTTGCTTTTTCATCCTGTTTAACTCAATATGGTTTTTTTAATTCTGTAATGTGGATTTGTTTTCTGTAGTGCACTTGTTTGTTTGTTTAGGAAAAATTGTCTTCTTTAAGCTTTGGTCTCAGAACCTTATTCTGAATGGTACTGCTGGAACCTTTAAGGCACAACCAGTAGAAGTGAGTTTCCAAGCACTACACCTGGTTTATGTACAAAACCAAATATTAGCTCAATGGTCAGAGCCCTGGATCTCTCTTAAAAGAAGAAATATGGTTTGAGATTCTTCTCCATGTCCATGCACACTTCATAGTTAAGGCAAGGTACACTTTTCATCACTGGTGTTAGGCACTTCGAAAAAGGTACAGGAAGAAATTAAATACACATGGTAAGTATATGATAGGATTTTATAAAATTTTAAGTAGCCCAAAGAAGACTAGTGACTTGTCATTGGCTGCACCAGTTTTAGAGCTAGGAAAAATCAGGTGAAACTCTCATGTGATGGGTTCAAGAGGAATGAAGATGCTTTTTGAACAGCTCAAAATTAAGCACTACTTGTAGGATATTGTGGACTCTAATATGTCCGTGGATTCAAGGAGTAATTAGATAAATTCATAGAAAAATATGTCCATGGCTGCTAGGTAGAAACACGTGACTTCTGGTTCAGGAAGTTCATAAACCACAAATTGCTTGGAGGTTGGCAGGATATTATGTGGAATGCATCACTTCGTGCTTGGCCTGTTTGTTTAGTGTACTCCAGCATCTGCCCCTGGCTGCTGTTGGAAATGAAATGGTGCAGTAGTATGGCCTTTAGTTTGACTCAAGTGTTCTTGTGTTTTTATTTGAAGGCAGACTAAATCTTTCTTTAGCATAAAAGAGAACATTTTAGGAGGAGCTCAAAGATCTACCCTGGAATCCTTCCAGGATTCTTACAATACTGCAAAAGAGAAGTTAAAAGTTGTGTGTCTTTTTTGGTTCTTTTAAGGCTTTCTTTTTGAAACTTAACATAAGGAGCAAAGAAAATGTTAAAGGTGGATTTGGAGAGTGGTGGTGGTTCTTCTTTGTTTCCTTGTCCTCTGCAACAGGCAGAAACAGGAAGATTGGTGGGGTGCCCAAGATCAGTGTGGAATATAAGAGAGTTCATACAAAGAGATGCAAGCGGACTACTCAGATGCTCACTGGAAGTGGTGGAACACGTACATTTTTCATTGTCCCTCACTTCTCCTTCAGGCATAGTGCCACTTTCCAGAGCATGAAAAGCACATGCAGACTTAACTAGAGCCCTCTAATTTTGGGCCTAGTCAATGCCGCCATTCTCCCAAAGCAACCAAGGAAAAAAGGTCATTGCTCTCAGTGAGGTCAGGATAGGTGATGGAATTGTGAAGAGGTTACAACACATACTTTCATTCCATAAGCTGCTTTTCCTATGCCATCACAACTGCTGGCAAAGTACAGTAACTGGGATTTGTGCATGCCTCAACACATGCACACACATTCTGTTTGGATCATTTGTTTCCAACAGTTGATCAAGTTCTAATTTCATGTCAGCAGTTCTTTTCTCTACCAACAACAGGAAGTTCAGGATGAAGTAATTCAAGTCTGCTTTCTGTGCAGGTTCTCCCTCTTTCCTTTAAAAATTCTGAGGGAGAGGGTCCCAAAATAGTTACTGTTTCCCTCTGAAAAAAACACCCCAAAATTACCTGCTTTATGACACTCTTTTCAATCTTTTTGTAATGTAAATTTGCCTCTGCTTGGGCACTTTCCTCATTACTGTTTTAGCTCAAAGTTCCCAAAAGTATATTGCTCATATTGTCTGATTTAGAGGGAGTGTATGAAAACCTCTTGTGGGATGAGTTCATGCCAGTCTCCAAGCAAACTGCGGGGGGCTGGTGCTTTGGGCAAGATACCTCCCACAACCACCAGTGTTCTCAGGGGCCTGCGGTGGCCTCCTGGGTGAAAGGGCAGGAGCTGCCCAGGGGAGGGAGGGTTCCTGCCAGGCTGTCTTAGAGAAGAACAAAATCACTCAGGCTAGGTTTAGGTGCACCAGTCTCAGCCTTGAATATGATGGACACAGAGAGTATTGTGAATGCCTGTGCATAATATGGACACAATTAAGGAATGGGAAACTATGCCAAGTATACTTTAATTTTTTATGTAGTCACCAGTAACATCCTGTTCTTTGAGTTGCTGCTTGTGGGAGAGCTTGGGGTGTTTTTTTAAACTAGGCAATTATTTTTTTATTTAAATAAAAATTTCACATTAACATCTAACAGTCTTTCAAATATTTTTATGAGCTCCTTGGAAACAGCAATACCTTTCTCCTCCTGGAGGCTGTCTTTAAAAACAAACTTATGTAGCAATACCCAAGTCCTTGCTTAATTGTAATTTGACTAGTTCAACTTGAGATGTAACATATTGTTTTAGGTACTTTGATTCAAAAAGCATCTGTGTTGTTTGAAATAAGTACATTCTGCTTAACAAAGAGTGAGAGAGATATCTTTATTATAAAAGAAGTAAGCGTTTGGGGGGTTTTTTGTCAGAACTCAGTATTGTTAAATTTATTGATTTATTGTAATACTTTTATCAGTCTATTAATTTAACGTCCTTAGTTCTTGCAGTCTTTCCTAGCCTATTGTAAAACAGCTTTGCTATGCTCACTTGACCTGTTCTGTAATGCAGGTGCTGCAAGTGGTGATTTTTATGTAAGCTCGTGCTATGGGATAACCATGTTCCAAGAGGGAGCTAGAGAGCTATGAAATAATAAAACACCAGGAACTGTCTGTAACCCTGTTTCTCAGATGAATGAAAGTAACCTGTGAATGTTTTTCCCATTTCAACTTTGTTTTTCAGGTGTCTATTGATGGAAATGACAGTGTTAGTAGTACAGGGATTATAGGTGAAAATGAACAAGACAAAAAAATGCAGGTATGTGCTTAGTACAAAGTAATTAAATGTATTTATTTCTTTTGTCTTTTCTGCCCAGCAAGGTGCATGATAGGGAGCCCTGTAGCCATGAACTAGGGTTTGCTTCTATCCTTCAGAAGCTGTAGATTTCAAACTGTACAGATAGATTATAGTATCTCATTTTGTACAAGATCCTGTCACAGGAATTTTGTAAGATCTAATACTTACTGTTTTCTAGGAGGTTTTCCTCTTAAAAGGTAATTAAAGATTATGTTGGCTTTCTAAGATTTTTCAAGCTGACTTGAGTATTGCATCAGTAAGAGTGTAAGTATTTCAGAAGTTCTTTACCAGAGAAGGAGCTGACTTTTGATAGTATTTAAAGCAGAAAAATGCTGTCTCAGTTAATAAATTTCTCTAGGAAAGACCATTCCAGGCATAGGTCTTGGAACTGTTCTCTCTTTAATGACTTATTTTGATTCCACTTGCCCTCTTAGGGTCCCTGACCTTTACAGCAGGTTTTATAAGGATCAGTAGTTAAGAATGTTGCTCCTAGAGAATGCCTAAAGAACAGAAAAATACTTCCATTTCTTCTTCTGGATCCATATTGTTAGTACATAGAAATGTAAAAACCTTTAAATGTGAAAAGATTAATGTAAAAGTTCAAAGGGTAATGGAAAATACAGGTGCACCTTACTAAGTTGGGTATCCAAACCAACATGCACAAGTTTTCCTTGGGATCCATAAAATTATGTAAGGAGAATGGTATTTGCCATTATATTATAAAATATATTGTATTTTATTAAAGGAAAAGACAAAGAAAAATGTATTCTGGGCTTCAAATATACAACTAAAATAATACTAAAACCTCTATATCCTCACACGTTCGGATGACAAAATCAAAAATGGAAAAGTCATTGCATTGAGAATGGGGCTTCTCTGTGCAAACCTTTTCTCCTTTTTGCTTAATTTAAGAAATAATGAAGTAGACAAGGAGGAAATATGTCTTCTTCCAAGATCAAAATACATTATCTGTGATAAGAATAATTATAGGCTCACCTCTCACATTAGCTCAACTTTTCTATTTTTAATCATTTACTAGTTAAGATTCCACTCTATTTAAAGCTGTGGCACACTTCACTTTTGCCTGTGTGGCATGACTGTGGAAGGAGAGAATAACTTATACTTGCATTGTTTACTGTATTGGACCACGTTCCAGAAAATGAAATTAAGAAATTCAGAGAGTTTGCACACTTGTAGGCAGGAATAGGGATACAACTCCAATGAAAGGCAAAATTCAAGGAGGAGTAAGATAAAATCTTTGTTAGTTTTACCTGAAGTAGGAGCCTATTAAGCAAAATTACCTGTAATCAGTATCCACCTAAATATTAATTTTGGCCTCAGCCTCAAAGCAAACTGAATGTGGACATGGTTTTATCTTATACATACATGGCAACATATGTTCAATATGGAAATGTGCCAATCTTATGGAGCATTATGTTTTCCAAACAAAACGAGATCTGATATTCAAAAAGGTAGTGAGGCTTAGTCTCAAATTCTGACCCTTATAAGGTGACTACAGTTGGCCTTCAGTTGAAGGGGCCCAAAGCTATCAATTATGTATGAAAATATAAAACATTCTTATATCTCGATTTAAGTAGATACATACTTGTAACTCATTCTGTATTCATGTGTATTAATATATTATATATAGTCTCATATTTAGATATAGAATTAAATAGGTGTATATTTATAAACTTTTTAAGTCCACAGGGAACAGAACAGATGTCACACTGCTAAGCAGTCACTCAGACTTGCACATGGTTAGTTAGGTGTTCCAGCAAAGAAAAAAGCATAAAACCTCTTTGTGATTTCTACAAAAGACTCTGTGTGCCCAAATGGATATCTTACTATTTCCTTTTAAACCTGTCATACCCATCTGTTCATAATACACATTCTGGTTATATGATTCTGCTTTTACATGTGCAGTAGAAAAATCTGATCTGGGATCTTTGTTTTTCTCCTGTGTTGCGTCTCTGAGCTCAGGATGCATTTGTGATCTCTTAAAAATAAGGGGCTTTAAATTCTATTTTATTCATTCATTCTGTTTTAAAGTATTTGAAATACACAGTTCCTCTCAGTAAGTTCCACATTATTAGAAAGGTTCTTCCTCCTCAGTTTTTGTATCTGTCTTAATATTGGTAAGATTGTGGCTGGTTTTTCCTTGCAGATATCAGCACATTACAGAATTGTTTTCATTTTCTTTTAAACTTTGGCATACTTGAGCTTTATGGCAGAATTTAGCAAGTATATACATATTTTTATATGCTGGAACAATAAAGAAATAGTAGTAGGTTTACTGATAGGAAAAAAAAAAGGCTTCAGTGCAGGTGCTCAACCAAGCATATTCTTCATGTTCCTTAATGTATTGAAGTGGTTCCAGTGATTCACGCTGTCATAGGTTAAACAATAGTATCAGTAATGGGTTTCTTAAACCAGGAGGTTGTTTTTCTCTGTGGTTCCAGAGAAGATTTTCTGAAGTGATAGAGTTGAACATTTCAGCTGATTAAAAATTTTGTATTGAATTTTGCTCCTTTAGTCTTACAAACAGTCTGACGGTAACGGGTTATTCCATCCTCTCTGAAGAATCAGTAGGAGGAAAGGTGTTAGCACTCAAATTTGTGATTTCCCTGAAAGAGGAAATAAAGGTCTGTGTGCTGTTGCAGGGCTGCAATCTCCCTGGTGTGAGGGAGCTGTGGTGGGAGGTCTCAGATGACTGAAGTGCTGTGATGATGGATCCAGGCTCTTTAAAAGAGCCAGGTGAGGAAGGAGAGCAGCGGGAGCTGCCCTTCCTGTGGGAACAGCAGGACTGCACAGGGCTTTGGGATGGGAGATGGCTCAGACCAGTCCAGGTGCTGAGGTGGTGACTGTCTGCCACAAGGTCATGAACAGAAGATGAAGCCTTCTGACAACTGGAACAAGCCTCATGTTCACAGACCCACATCCTCATGAGGAATTTTAACATCCACGGTATCTGCCAGAAGGGCATCACAACAGGGCACGTGGGCAGCGTTCTGGAGCTCAGGGATGGCAACGGGCAATCTAGAGCAGGGTTCTGGGCAGCTGGCAAACTGAGACACTTTGCAGAGCCTCAGTTGCCAAGAAGAATCAGTTGGGAATGTGAACGCTGGGAGCAGAATTCAGGAGTCTCCATCCTTAGAGATACCAGAAGCCATTTGGATATGGCTGTGAGCAACCCGCTGCAGCTGACGCTATTTTACACTGAGAGTACTGTCTCCTCATCCATCCTGTGAAGTGTTCTTTTGACAGTTTGGGATAGAACTGGATCTGTAACAAAAGGGAGGTGATTCTAAAGGATAGACTGTATAAAAGTCTCGATTGCTTTGCATAGAGTTGTGTCAAAGTGCTGATGTTTGGGCTTCTGCCTCTGTGTTCAGTCTGTATGAATGTTTCTTCATGTCAGTGTATGAAGGAGCCCGTACAAGGGGGTTTCAGATGCCTCCTGAAGCTGTGCTGTTTATTTTCGTCTTGTCGTGCCTGAAGGGAGAGTAGAACCTAGCTCACAGTTCTCCAATTAGCTTGTTCAAAATACATGCGTGGCAGACCAAGTACAAAATGCTTTCCATCATTTTCAAAAAGTGCTCATTCTAAGGACATTTAATTATTGTTTGGCCTTTCCATGAACTTATTATTTGAAGGTGGTCTGATTTATAACTGATTTCCCTTAGGAACAGACCTAGCACTTCAGATAAAATCTAAGACTTGTCTGTCCACTAATTTGGTCTTTTTACCACTGTGCTTATATTTTAAATTATTTGTCTTTGTTATTTGACTAGTTAATGTAAGCTTTTAAGTTTGCTAGGTACGAGTAAATAGGTTTTATAGTTTCCATCATGATTTTCAGTTATTTATTTTTAGTTTATTTATTGAGGACTCAGAAATACATGGCATAGCAAAGCAAAGAGAAACAAAATAAACCTGTCAGAATCAGCTCTGGCTTGATAGCAAAATAAAGTATGTAACTTCTCTGATCCATTTTGGTTGTTGTTTTTTTTTTAGTATGTGGTTGGGGTTTTTTAAATTTTTTTTTTTGTCTTAAGATTGTCTTGCAAGGGCATGGAACAAGAGTGACTGCAAAATCTCAACAGACTGGAGAGAAAGCTTTTCGCTGTGATTATGATGGCTGTGGAAAACTGTACACAACAGCTCACCATCTTAAGGTGATGAGATGTAAAATGTGCATTGCTACTTTGTAGATATGATTTTTTTTGAAAGATTATGTGGTTAAAAGTAACAGAAATTGAGAGAGAGCCAGTTGCAATGGGGCTGTTTAGTCAAATGTTTATTGGATTGATTTTACAGTAATTGGTGGTGCTCAGCTGAGTTTACTTAGTGTTCTGGGATCATGTTCAGCTGCTATGTTGCCAGCATGTTGAGGTTGTTTCCACCAGCAGTCACAGAAATTCTGGAATCCGGCATTCTCTTTATCAACTTTAAATGTATGCATGATCATGCAAAAATTTCAGTTTCTGAAATATTTCACCACTATAGTACAAAGCGAGACTTTTCAAAACTTATATTCAAAGTGAAAAGCTGGAACATCTTTTCTTCACAGATGGCAACTTCTTAATTCTCTCCCTTTTTTTAAATTAAGTAAAGGAATTACTGAAATGGTAAATGTGGTATAGGGCTGCTCACATTCCAGCTGAGGCTGGCACAATCCCTTGCTGATGAGGTAACCTCCTCACAGTGCTGCTTTGTCTCTGACTACAGGAGTCACTGAGTGGTTGGCTTTGAGTCACTTGCTAAAATGATGTCCGTGCTGTAGAGGTTTCATGCAATATAAGAGCATCATTGGAAGCATTCAGTGGAGTCAAAAATCAGCTAGAGAATGGGCTCTGAGGCATATTTACCTCCTGTCTTTAATGCAGTGCATGACTCTGCATGTCTTTACAGAAGTGTTTTGTGCCAAACTGACTGGCAGGATCAGGTTAGACCTTGGCAAGAGACATCTTTAGTTTTAGGGAAAATGTTGTCACCGTATTTCGTTATTTTTTCATCGCTAATATAAACAGACACTTCAATGTGAATCTTAGTAAGATACATAAAATATGTTGGCTTTGAGAATGAACTGTTTCTGTGCTGAAGTAACCAACTAGATACAACATTTCATTAAGTCACTGTATTGGATGTCAACAGGTGCATGAAAGGTCTCACACAGGAGACAGACCATACCAGTGTGAACATCCTGGATGTGGCAAAGCCTTTGCAACAGGTAATCTTCTGCAGACTAACTCCTCCTGCTTGTTAGTGTTTGTCTGTGAATAAAGTAAGTTTTTAATATTGCCTTTTTTAGCTGCTAAGTTGGTTGGGACAACTGGGAAAAAAAAAGTCATCTTTTCAGCTAATGTAGCAATAGAAAGGGCAGGGTATTTAACTCTTACTGAAGGGTGAAGGAGGTGAAACACTTAACACTTTCCTCACTCTTCACCTGTCATCTACAGTCAAACTAAATGTTAAAAACAGGCCTTTCTTACCATTAAACTAATAGCAAAAGTTAAATGAGGTGATAATAGAAAGTGGAACCTGTAGGCTAGGGGCAGATCCCTGATCTTCTGGTCTAAATTTGAAAGAAGCTTTGATAGAAGATGCTGATTTAAGTGTTCTTTATTGAGTTTGTATCAGTGACATCTGTCATGAAGTGAACTCTCCATTTGTACAGGTTACTCTGCTGATAAATGATGCTCTCCCTCAGATTGAATTTGATTGTGCAAAATGCAGTTATGAGGAATGAAACATGGAAGAAAGTGGAAGAGCAAAACTTGTTTCAAGTTTTATTCTTTTACTTGGAATATAAATTAGTATCATGCTTAGAAAAGTTAGGCTCTGTTTTTTCAAATAAAGTATTTTTAAAATAAGTTTATCTGATCTAATATATTTGCTACAATTGCTTTGAATAGAAATGAGCAAAATAAATACTGATACAAAAAGTCAAAAGGGAAACAACCACACTTTTAAAGGGCTGCACCTAATTTTAATTGCATAGTGTTTGTAAAGGGATTTCAAAACTATGTAATGAAGTATTCTCTTCCTTTGCAACAGACTGATGCATGGCTATAAACAGCTGTTGGTTTATAAATACTGTATTTTTGATCAGAGCCATTGAACTTTCGTAGTTCAACAATCTTTGCCTTGGACAAAGTTCACTTCAAGTACTGAGCACTCTTTGGTTTAAATGTTAAGAACTCTTGGGTTGGGCCATGAAATTGAGTTTATTTTAGATATAAAAGTGAGTTAATGCTCAGCTTGGTTCACATGCTTCATGCTTTTAAAACCATCAAGAACAGGAATTTCAGCTGTTTTGGAGAGAACCCTCTGAAATTAAAGCAGATGCCATTTTCTTATAGACTTTATTTTGTAGTAATGTATACATCATTTGTGAATATAAGTGAAATTCAGGTTCATTTTCTAAAATGGCTGTTTCAGGCTTCTTTAGTCATTATCTTTTCAAGGAAGTGCTGAAAGGAAAGTCTTGGTTAAATGCTCATTGACAAATAATTTATAGAGGGCCTGATCCAGAGTTCACTTCAGACTGGTAGAGTTTTTGATGATGATGAGTTCCTAAAAGTAAACTTAAAGAGAATGAGTGGCTATGACTGCTCTGGTTAGCACCTGTTTATGTGATTTTACTGCTGGCTTCGTTAGTGGTTATTGCTTTTCCTATGAGCAAATAATTGAATGTCATTTTGATGACAGTAGTGGGAAGAGGTAAAAACTAGATGGAATGCACAGTATATGGCTTCCTTAGAAGCAAAATAAATATTTGTCCACATCATAATAATTGCAGTTTATCCTTCTGAAGGGAAGGAGAAGCATTATGGAAATGTATTTTCTTCAAAAATAAAGAACCAAAGATTTTCTAGATTGTTATCCAGAGTTCTGCTGCTCTGTAGGGTAGAATAAAGAGCTTGTGAAGAATGAAGGAGTAAATTTTACTCATCAAGGTTCCTGACTGGAATAGCAAGCACAGCTTTTGCCGGTGGTGGTTCATGAGCATCCTGATTTTGTGCTCATGCCGTGATAGCATCCTTTCTGATCCCCAGGGTATGGGTTAAAAAGTCACGTGCGAACGCACACCGGTGAGAAGCCTTATCGGTGCACAGAAGAGAACTGCACCAAGTCCTTCAAGACCTCTGGAGACCTGCAGAAGCACATTCGGACCCACACAGGTACTGTCAGCACACATTACTTTTGTTAATTCACCTAGGTGGATTTTTAGTTTTTTCTCTCCCCTCATTCTGACTTTACTTTATACTGACAAAATCAGCCTGTGTATATTCTCCTTCTGAAGCCCAGTGAGCTCAGCAGCATTTCAGCATGGTAAACATTTACTGCAAGTCCAGCATGCTTTTCTTGGGAAAAGTGCTGGCATTCACACTGCTGTTGCAAATGCACTAACTTTTAGCAGTGCCTCACTTATATTGTCACTGAGTCACTCGTTGCCTTTACAGTTTCATCTGTAGCTGTAACCGAACAAAGAACTTTCCCTCAATAATCTGTCTTGCCTTTTAGAAATGGCTTCAGTGTTCCTCAGTTTTGGTGCTTTAATACAACTTGCATGCCAACTTCATGAAGGTTGATATTCTGAGCTTGTTATCCTCATTTCCCATCTCTTCTTCCAGCAGAAAAACAAAAATATAGAAAACCTACAGCTACTAAAACTTGCAAAGGCACAAAAAATAAAATCTTATATTTTGTCTAAAAACATTAAATTGAAAGCCAAACCACAAATTCTAGACAGCACTCACTACACTCTGCAAAACTCTGTGGGTGTAGACTCGTGTAAACGAGTTTGCACAAAGTCTTCTTTGCGCCTGTGATCTTCCAAAAGGGAAAAAAACCAAAACAACCCTTAAATGTAGGAAGAACAATCTATCACTTGCTAGCCTATTCCATTAAATATATTTATGTCTCTGCTAGAACACTGACAAGCTTTTCCACTGAACTGTCTGAATCCTAGTGAGTCAAGAAGAAAAAGTAAAAGAAATAGGGGTCTGCATTTTTTTCAAATTGAAAATACTAATAATATGGGGGGTGGGATGTAAATAAATATAGGCAATATAAACTGTAAAAACTCAGGATTACTTGAAGATATTTCTGCTTTTTTGGACTTCCATACACAAAAAGATTCTGTTGGCATTAGTGCTATCTTGATTTTTAAACATCAGGGTGAACATATATCTCCCAGTTCTGGAAGAGAACTGTTGATATGCACCGCATCAAACACAGACTACGAACTGAAAGGTTTCTATAGCATGGACAACTTTATTAGCTGTGGACTGTTTTGTTTCCTTTGTTATGGCACAGAAGGTGTGTGGTAATTTAATCTCTGTTTAGCAGTTGAGACAAAAGACTTGAGCCACCCCTATGTAACCTACCCACCTGAACAATATTAGTAATAGAATCATAATTTCCCAGCAGACCAGGGGTCAGAGGTGTCTTTTTAGATTTATGTTTTTTCAGGAAGCTAAAGAATGAGGGGAAAATTGCAGCGACTGCTTTGTGCCGGTGGGCGGAGCAGTGTGCGCTCACGCCTTGTGCAAGCTGCAGCAGCCGGGGAGGCAGGTCCGGGTGCTCCCACTCGTGCCGTGGCTCGGAAACCTTTCCCTTCCTCTAGTAGGTACATCAGGGTCAGCGCTTTCTTCATTTTCTGCCTGTTTTAACCAGAAGTGACTTTTCCCCCTCTTTGAGCCGAGTCAAGTCTCGCTTTCAGTGCCACCAAATGTTTGCCTCTGCTTTCTCCGTGACTTCCCCAGACACACAACTCTGGGATCGGAAAAGCTGCTGTGGATGGTACCTCGAGCTGCAGTGGGATAGAGCTTCGAGGCTTTGCATTTCTGGAGTTGGAATTCTCTGTCACCTGGAAACAGGTCGCTTTGCTAGGAAGGCCATTAGAATTTGAAAAGGCCCCTTTAGGGACAGGTCTGGTGACATTCCTGCGGGCATTGTTTCAGAGCGGTCTGTTGTGGTTTCTAGTGCAGGGTCTGTTGCTGGGTGGGGTTGCCTCTGCAACCCCGCTGCTTTCCGACGGGTTTGGGGTCCTGGCTGGAGCAAGGATTACGGGAGCCATGGTAACACAACACTGAGGCGTGTACGGGGAATACACACTGCCTTGGCAGGAAGCTGGAAAACCTTCCCTAAACAGCTGCCCGAAGGAGTGATTAGTAGTTTCCTCTGCCAAGGAGCGAACTGCTTTGGAATTTCGTGGTATTGCTGTCTATCAGGACTTGTTCTTTTATTTTTAAGTACTTGTTGTTGCATCTGTAGTGGTTCTCTCTGTGGTTCTGCTCTCTCTTGCTCTCAGATTCTGCTCTTTGGTAAAGCAGCACAGTGCGTGGAATTTACTTGGCTCTAGAAGTGGGAAATTACACCAGGACAGCCTGTCAGTGGCTCGAACATCTCCAAATTTACCCCCTTTCCTCTCCTTCTCCCTGTGCTTTGATAGGTCTGAAAGGTCAGGGTTATTGGAGTATTATTGGTTGGCCTTGTCTGCTCTTCACAGTGAAATGCTTTGATGCAGTGATGTAAGTTATTGTGCTTAAACTTGTATTACACAAAGAGACTTATTCTAAAAGAACCTGTGTTTGTGATTTGCTTGGGTCCGGGGGTTTAAAACTTGAGTTTCATGGCTGCTTCTCTATAAAAAGTTGGTTGTTTTTAAGGTTAAGTGCTTTCTATAACAAGTTTATCCTGGTTACGTGTTAAATCATGAAGATATTTTTTTCATTTGAAGAATTGGCAGTTGTCAAATGTCAATGGTGTGATACACCTGGTTTGGATGTGTATGAATTGGGGAGGTTGTTAAATAGTTGTTAGATTATGGGCAGTGGAAGCTAATCCAAGCAACTGAGTCTGTTCTATACATGTTAAGGTATTAATCTATATGCTTCATAATTTAGTTTACAGACTGTATGATTTTCCTGAATTTTTTTAGTTTTGGCTAAACTAGGACACTCCACAGTGGCATGTTCATGGTGTTTCTGACTGAGGATCTCAAAGATAAAATTAGGTAGCTTTAGGTTCCTACATTCAAGTCTAAGTGTAATTTAGGGTTTTCATTCTTTTGTAACCTTTGTGTGTGTACCTTGTCTTCTTTTTCAGGTGAAAGGCCTTTTAAATGTCCCTTTGAAGGATGTGGCAGGTCATTCACAACATCTAATATTAGAAAGGTTCACATCAGGACACATACAGGCGAAAGGCCTTATTACTGTACAGAGCCAGGATGTGGGAGAGCTTTTGCCAGTGCAACTAATTATAAGAATCATGTGAGAATACACACAGGTATTTGAGAGATTTATTGTATTTTGAAGTGGAATCTGCTTGGGAGAGGCTGTGTCATTCTTGTGATCAATGTTTTGGTGGGTTAATTGGGTATAGTCATGTTTAAATGACTTGGCTTGGTAATTCTGTTTGGGCCTCTCCTCAGCTGAGGGTATTTAAGCAGTTAGATTTCTCACTTTGCTGTCAAGGCAGAATAATTTTGGTTTGGGTACAAAATTTTTTAAACTGGACATTGGTCTGAATCCTTAATATGATTCTGGGGCTTGCCTCCCTTGTGAGCTGTTTCTTAAATAAATACCAGTAAAGGACAAGTCTGAGCTTAACTTTGGCTCACTGTTATGAGTCACCCTTTCATGCAAGCTGTATTTTCCTTGCTGCTGGAACTGTGGTCAAAACTTCCTTTTTTTATAGTCTGGATCTGAAAATACTTACCTAACTTCAGAGTTAGTGAGCAGAAATAATAAGCACAAATGTGAAGATTCTAAAATGTAAATGTGAGTGATAGCCATATCAGCTTGGTAGCATTATATAATTTATAGAAACACAGATAAGCTTCATAGAGGGATGTTTTGTATCTCAGTTTATATTTTTAGTTTACAATGTAATTTGGACACTTGTTTCATTGATTTTTAAATGGAAGGTGTTTTTATATGAAACCATAATTGTTTATACACATGCTTCCTGTGGATTTCCTCAGAGCTTTCAATACTCAAAAGTGATACTAGTCAATCAATATATCTGATCATTGAGGAAAACTGTGGGGCTTCCAGTAATAAAAGAACAAAATTCTCACTATAATGACAAACTGAAATTGCAGCTTTCAGCCTATATCACTCTGCCTTCATCAGAAGGATGTTTTGGATGGAATGATAGGGGGAAAAGCGGGCCCAACTTGTACTAGCAGTAATTCTTTAACAAAGATAGTAAGATGTTGCATTGATAAACTTTGCAAGGTTGAGCTTCTGCTGCCTTTGAAATTAAAGTATGGTTGGTAATGAAGGTTTGTCCCTAAATATCATTTGCTGGCAATTTTTCCTGTGCGTCCTGAATAAAGTCCTTTTTATACCTTCTGTTTTCCTGTGCAGGGGAGAAGCCCTATGTCTGTACAGTTCCTGGCTGTGACAAACGTTTCACAGAGTATTCCAGTTTATACAAACATCATGTTGTACATACTCATTCCAAACCATACAACTGCAATCACTGCGGGAAGACCTACAAGCAGATCTCTACCCTGGCTATGCACAAACGGACAGCGCACAACGACACAGAGCCCATCGAGGAAGAACAAGAGGCTTTCTTTGAGCCACCTCCAGGTTAGAATTGCAGCCTTTGAATATCTAGTTGTTTAAAAAAAAAAAAAAAGGCTGGATGGTATTTTTGCTGGGGGATTTTGATAGCCAAGGAAATTAAAACATAGATAAAAAGTTAAAGTACTTAATAAAGATATCTTAACTTCTCAATAAGATTTTTTGGGGTGGTGGTCAACTTGTAAACAGAAATTGCATGGTAATTGGCCAGACAATAAACTCATTTATAGCAGTCACGGGGTTAAGAGAGAAATTTGAGTTGCAGTCTCAGCAAATCTGCTAAAAACATGAATTTGGGGAAGGGACCAGAGGGACTCCAAGCTGATTACAACTCACTGGACTTTTGTTAGGGATTTTTCAAAGAGTATATATATAAATATATAAAAACACCATGGCTGGTGACAATCTTTTATATGGGAGTAAAGGCTCTGCCTTGAGAAAAAGAATCTGTTTTTGCAGCACGGTGATATGGGCTGGTTTTGCTGTGGAGTAGAGCAGTTTCTGTAAACTGTCCTAGAGACAGGGATGAAAAGGAGCTGCTGTGCTGCAGTACTCCTCAGAGTATGCTGTTCATGGTATCATGAGTATTGAATCCTATGGCTATAAAGGATCAGAGTGAAGAAAATACTGTGATAGGACAAACACCACTTGTCAAATTGTGAGTTTTAGATGTGCTTGAAGATCGGAAATATCCGTACAAACTGTTTTGGTTCGGAAAGTTGTTTTGCTACATGGGGAAACTGCACTGAATGTCTCAAGCAGACTTGCTATAGCTTAATTACTTCTTTTAAAGGAATTATAACATTAATTTGCTGAGGTTAAACATTTGTCAAGATAATGAACTGACTTAAATCTTCACACAAAGGCATCGCTGTGTTCTTCTCTATGTTTGTTAATTAATAACTTTGAAAAAAAAAATTTCCAGTTGTGTTTGCATGGAGTCCCTTGCATGGAGAAATTAACATTTAATGAATAAATTAGAAAAGTTTATCACATTTTAATATTTGCTTGCAAACTAAACGCATATGTAGCATTTATGTCTCTTTAAACTCATTGCTAGAAGATTATACCCCGTGTTCCCAGAATAAAACTTTCTGACTTGCTTCTGGTATCTTTCCTTCTTTTATTTTTCTAGTTTTCCCACTGTATTTTTCTGTTGAAGTGTTTAAAACCTTCAGAGAAGACTTAATCCTTGTCATTTGCTATCCTGGGAGCATTTAGAGTATGTAAAGTATCCTCTTGCCTTCTTTGTATCCGATAGGTCAAGGTGAAGATGTGCTCAAAGGCTCCCAGATCACCTACGTGACAGGTGTAGAGGGAGAAGATGTCATTTCTGCACAGGTTGCTACAGTTACTCAGTCGGGATTAGGCCAACAAGTAGCACTAATATCCCAGGATGGAACCCAACATGTAAGTAACTGCAGTGTTCAAGTGCTGACAAAACCATGCTGAGAACTGAGGCACAGGTTTGTAGCTTCTCCATGGGCTCTCTGAAATCACGTAGGATTCTTGATAAATGTCTGTGGGTTTCTTAAGGAAAGAAGCTTCTTTGGAGTTCTGTCAGGATATGTTTAGTGTTGTACCTCCTGTGGAATACCTGAGTGAAACCACATATTCTGACATGTGAAACTGTATTAATACAAAGTTAAGGGATTGGTCTCTCCTTGTTATCTTTGTCACTCTGAAAAGGGCTGTTTTAAAAGCTTTTATATATCCAGCCTGTTTCTGAGATTGCCAGATTATGCTGTTAATATCTGATGGGCATCTTCCCTGTCTTGTCTGAACACCCTTTGGGGGTTTGAGGGGTCAGAAGTCTTTTCAGTCCAGGTGCTTCCTTTACAAGCATTTTGGCTGCTAGTGTGCAATTGCTAACATAAACTAAAGGATAAGGAGTCCTTTGATACTATTTTCCACTTGAACATTCCTATGGCTGTCTTTTTTTTAAAGTTTTCCATGGGTACATATTTTTAAGGATTTCATACGAAATTTCTTTGGAAGGGGATTTCAACACAACTCTCTGGATTCACTGTAGCAGTATATTGAAGGCTTTTGGGAAAAAGTTTCTGTATCAGCTGGCAGGGCAGCTGCAATACCAGTAGCATATGAAAGATATATTCTGAATTCAGACTAAAATAAAATATCCAAGGGGCTTGTTATATTGCCAGCTCTGGACATTGCAGGTATACTAAGTAACTGGCATTTTTACCCTGTAGAACGAAGGCCTGCCGAAGCCTTGACATAGAATTCTTACATTTAAATAATTTTTCAGCTTGACTTCAGTTCTGGGATTTATTACCTTGTAAATCAGACATCAAATTATATATCTGATGCCCTAATGCATTTATACTGGAGACATCAGTAATTTATATCATTAGTTATGGATTGCTTATTTGTGGTTTAAATTCTAAGCCCCCTTAGGGCTCTTTAGTATTTCATCAAGATCAAATGGTATGTCAGGTGGTACAACCTTGAATCTCGTTGACCTCTGTGTAAGACACATGCATAGATAATAGATTATGCTGTTATTTGGGATACTCTCTGAGTAACATGGAATTGTAGGCTCTGGGATTAAGTATGCAGCCTCTTTCTACCACTGAGAGCCATATTCTTTTCTGTAAACAGGTAAGTGTATCTGAAAGGTCATGAACTGATAGATGCCAGCCAGTGAGGCAGATGGAATGAGGGCTCTGCCTTGAGCAGCAATCAAACCCTTCCTTGCCTCAGGAGCTCCTGTGTGTTGCAGGTGAACATATCCCAGGCAGACATGCAGGCCATCGGCAATACCATCACGATGGTGACACAAGATGGCACCACCATCACAGTCCCTGCCCACGACGCCGTCATCTCCTCCGCGGGGACGCATTCCGTGGCGATGGTCACCGCCGAGGGCACCGAGGGACAGCAGGTGAGACACTGGCCTGCACACCCGGGCCACGCCCCTTTAGGAGCTGGCATCAAACGGCCCCTGAGCCATCACACTTCTGTCATTGATGGAGATTTATCTCGGCAAAGCAGTTCCAGCACCTGGCCAACACATTCCCCTCATAAGGGCCTGATGTGTTCTTCTCTAGTGCTGTACATCAGCAGATGGTGGAATGTTTTCAAAACAAGTGGGCACCAAGAAGAAAATCTGAGGTACCAGTCCAATAATTCATTTAGGTGGCTGTAAAATAAGACCTAGAAATGCCAGGCATTTTCCCCAAGGTCACATAGTAAATGAGTGGCAGGACTAAGAATTGAATCCGGTATGAACTGTAATTTCATTGGTTAATGTTATGGGACTGTAATTTATTTGGCAGATGGGAAACATTTGTGTAAGTATATATCTTGGGGTTGGTTTTTAATGTACAGATAGAACAGCTAACTTTTTAGTACGAATATGATTTTTGATGTTATCTTTAGGTTAAAATGCATTCTACTGTTCTAAAATTGCACCAGATGAAAATGAAAACAGTTATTAATCTCTGTGTAGATAATCACAGGTCTGCGGGTGCATTTATTGACTTGCTGCAGTCCTGAGGACATTTCTATTTCAAGAGCTAGTAAATAATTTGGAGAACACAATTATGGCAACTTTTCTTTTGCACAATACAACTATGAGTGATCCCAGCTTCAGATGTAACTGTGAAGGCAGTGGTGGTACGAGGTGAGGAGCAGGAACAGATCTGCCAGGCAGGTGATTCTGTCCCTTTGTCCTGAAGGTTGCAATTGTGGCCCAAGACTTAGCAGCGTTTCACAGTGCCTCCTCAGAAATGGGACACCAGCAGCACGGACACCATCTAGTGACTACAGAAACTAGACCTGTTACATTGTTGGCTACATCCAACGGGACACAAATTGCAGTACAGGTAAGATGGGGAAAATGTTTTTTTGGAGTGTTTCTTACTTCTAGAGCTAGAAGCTACCTGGTCAGGTAACAAAATGATTTGAATAAGCTTGGTTTCCCTGAAAAAAAAAATTGCCCACAACCTTATGATCTCATATTTATAGGGTTAGGAAGAGGAATAAACAGCATCTGATTTTCCAAATCTACATGTAGAACTCTGAAAAAAGGGAAGGCTGGGGGAGGGCCAAACTTCAGGTCAACTGAGTTTTGTTCACGGACTTACAGGTTTTCAGTAAAAAAGTGCTTTTGTTCATCCTTCAGCTTTACATATAAGGGTTGACACATATAAAGCCAAACTCTCAAGGATAAATTGCTATGAACTTAAAAAATTAGCAGATTTGTTATTTGAATCTTGCAATGCTAATAGTAAAATAGTGCAAACAGTTATATAGAAAGATTAATAATTAGAAATCTCTGGAAATAGTGACCTTCTGTTATGTGCCAAACCAGCACAGTATGAGCAGTCTCTGTAAATAGTTCCTCACATTGTTCAAACACTGTCAGGAAAAGGTAATTTCTAGGTATGAAAGAGCTCTTAAGAGCTCAGATTGAAAGGAATAGTATTAATATCCTCAAGCAGAAATGAGAGATTGTTATTTTACCCTTTGTTAAATGGAAAGTAGCAAGTCAGATGATGTTGAAAGTTGAGAAGCTCTGAATTCTGAACTCCTCTCTTTTGAGCCAAGTTGGCATTAATCAAAACTGACTGTAAGAGAAACCATGTCAGAAGGCAATTGTTTGCATGAGAGCAAGAAAAAAGTAACTTGCACCCCCAGCAATGGGTCCTTTGAGTGAAAGGAAAACAGGCACTCTCTGCACAAGCCCCTCTTCTGTCACCAGCAATGGAGCATTAACTTAAATCTCTTTACATTAATTAAACTTAAAATACACAAATAGAAGAGAGAGAATTCAAAATTTAAATGCTGTTGATTAATCCTGAGGGTTTGATTGGCTTTTCTTTTGTACTTTGATCCTAATAAATTAATCCATTTGGTTTCTAAGTACTGGTAAAGCCAGTAGCCTGATAGTCCTATTGAAGTCCTATCGAGGTGAAAACAGAAGTCTTGATTTGAGTGGATCCAGAATGTGATGTGCAGTGACTGTAAAAATAATAAGTGATACTTAGAATTGTGCCATCTGGTCAAGCAATTTGGTTTTGCCTTTCACACTCTCATATGTGTTTCTTCTGAGCTAATAGATAATGGCCAGCTTTACATTTTTTTGTGAGGTTGAGGTTGTCTTCAGTGCTCCCATGAAGACAATAAAAACAACGTATTATAAAACTCCATGGATTCCTTCCCAAAATGGTGTCAAGTTGTCTTTATTCAGGGTTGGTTATCTTGCTTCTGGTAGTACCACATAATTTCCTCTCTAAATTAACTGTAGAATCAAACAGTGTCATCACAACAGCTTTTTTATGCAGTTGGGATTCTGCAATAAATGTACACTTTTTCTATTAAATTAATGTCACGCGCTGTTCCAAAGAGCTGACTTTGTTTTAGAGAGTTAAGAAAAATGGAGATGTTTGTTTGCTTTACCAGTGATAAGAATGTACTGCAACAGCCACTGTGACTTCTGCAAGCCTTGTCTGAGCTTTATAATATCTGCCAAGTAAAATATCACCTACTTTGTGGGTCATGAAGTGTGTTTATCATGCAGCAGTTCTTTGAAGCACTTGTAGCTGGTAGTTACATAGAAACTCAGTGTAATCTCCTATCAGCAGCTATCTTAATTGTCATGCTGATTAGATAGCTGCAGGTATATATTACCCAGGAGAGGTGTGACAATACTGATCACACTTATTGGGCTGAAGCATTGTTTGGTATCTAGATCTTTGCTTTCAGATCTTTCTTGATGCGTTTATTATCCAAGTGTAACATTTTGGATTTCTTTCTGTTTAAATGTGTTTGTTTCAGCTTGGAGAACAACAGTCTCTGGAAGAAGCCATTAGAATAGCCTCCAGAATACAACAGGGGGAAACACCAGGGATTGATGATTAACTTCTAAAACTGCTACCAGAACAATAGAGTGAAAGGTATTTTATTTTCAACCAACAAAGGTCCATGCCAGCAACAACCCATAAAAACTTTGAAGTCCCCCACTTACAGATACTGTGTACACGTTTTATGCAAGAGTGAAGAACATTTTCTAAGTTTTGTGTACATAACCCTTGGACTGGACTGACGTCATCTACTTCCAACCGTTGCGTTCAGGAATATGGAATTAGGATTATATAGAAAACTTCTTTTCATCAGATTTCAGACTGGTCTTACAAGCAAGTAAAAAATAGAAGTATTGGAATTAATTTTTAATGTCATGTACAAATAATGAAGGCATTACTGAAGATTTCAGCTGTTTAAATAACCATTTCAGGAACCCTTACAAGTAATAAAGGCAACAAAGCCTTTTTATATTGCATTCCATTAATGGAAAAGTCTTGGATTTTGAGCCTACTACTGTAAATCTTCTTATTTTGATTTGTTTCATACAGATTTGAATACTCTTTAGATTATCTACCCCATCTCATTCATTGTAAATACAGACTGTTAATGCTGGAAGTGCTAATTATATTATCTTTAAATTGGATTATGTACAAAGAACTGGTTGTTCAGTATTAAAGAAAGTAAATCTAATGATTTTGTTTCTTTACATATTTTACGTAAGATGTTACTCTCAAATTATTATGCAATAAAATATAGCAAGATTGTATTGTTTAGATAGGATGATATTGTCGTGTGACATATTGTTTTACTTCTTACTGAGACTGAAGTTCAAATTATTTATTTACGGCCTTGTATAAATTTTTCCAAAGTTTATTTATCAGAAACTTAATTTTTTGACATTAATTTTGATCGTAATCCACTATAGTGTATTAAGAAAATACTGGTAATAGTTATTTCAGACATTCTAAAACACTACAAGAGTGATTTTCACTAAAAGGTGAACTTACCCATTTTTGAGAGAACTATTTTCAAAGGGTGCATTTGCAGCAAAAGTACGAGTACTAATAGTCTATTTTCAACAGTTCTGAGTGCCTGCTGCTACCGTTCAGTACCTAGGATGTGCTGATAATCAGTGCTTTTGAAAATCAGGACAGAAGTTACTAGAAAAAAGGGATTAATAATGATGTAAGTACAATGCTCCTCTCCAACTATCATTCTGTAAAGGAAAAAACCCATTGTAGATATGTCTAACACGTACAGCAAAATGTAACTTTCAATTTTTTTTTATATGAAGAAGTGTTTTTACTCTTGTCTTGTTAGCAAGCTGGTTGAGCAACTTAAAAATTTTTGGCTTCCTGTAAGTTTCAGTGCTTATTTTAGATTAGTGTCAAGAGCATTTCTGAAACTGAAGCCTCACCTTTTGCCTTCTCAAGGGAAGGACTGAACATCCTCTGGACAAAATCTTCATTAAGGAATCCCAAGTACTGTGAGATGCACATCCTACGTGAAAAAAATTAAGTCCATAACTAAGTACCTTGAAGTATTTGACCTCAGAAAGTCCAAGTTCGAATAGAACGAGCCAATTTATTGCGAATTACTGTATCAGTGTGGGTTGCAGCCTTTTATGTTTTCTACACAGAAGCCAGCTGTAAAGTGCAGTGAGAGAACACAGTACTGTGGGATAGATGGAGACAAAGCAAAGGCTATTCGCTGCATAAATTACAAAGTAAAATTTGGAAACGTTTAGGTTGTCTGTAACTTTTGTATAGGATTGAGGTCGCTCGCTCACTTAGGTGCCAGTTTTCCTGAAATGTTGTAAATCTTGATATCCCATGGAGATAAATGTACTATGCAAGGAGGATTAATTGCCTGTCAACTAGATCAGTTTCTTAGTAATTAATCACCTTTTAGAAATTAAAGTTGTATCATTTGACGTGAATGTTCAAGGTTTTTTTTTTTCTTAAATTTCATTGCTAATAGTTTCTGCAAATGGTGGCTGTAAATGGTGGCTTTGACTTAGCAGAGAAACAACTTGAGTTCTTCTCATTTCCCAGGACATTTCCTGACCACTGTAGAAATGTGAGTATTCTTCCTCTTTCATACAAGTTGGTTTGCTGCAAGGTGTTCATTCACAACCAGGTCAGTCAGGAAAACTGTAGTATTTTAAAAATTACTTCTGTGACTGTTACCTTACCAGTTACTCTTGCAAAACGCCCAAGTCAAAGGTGGTGCTTCCATGTTTTGCTAGCTACCTCTACGAAGGAAAACTTACTGAATAAATAAGGTAGAGTGGTTTAGACTGCTTAGTGTTTAAAGAAAAGCTGAGGTAATTATGTGTGCCCTAGCTGCAAGGCTTGCCTTCCTAACAGACTCATCTGCGTGCAGAGCCCTTGGTGATTTTTCCCTCCTGCTTCCACTCAGCCAGGAGTGAAAGGAGCTGTTTTGGTAGCTGATGCTGTATGTTGGCATTGGAAGGTCCTGTAGTGGAGTTTAGACAGGACAAGATCGGGTTAGAGAGATAGGAAAACTGACAAAAAGGATTTCAGGAGGAGGAAGCAAAGAATGTGACAGGACTGGGTGTTTGGCAGTAGAAATCTCTATACTTTACCCACAGATTCTACCCCTCTTTCAGCAATTGTCTCCAAAGGAATGCTTTGGCACACTAGAAAGAAGTAACTTGGAAAAGGTGAACCCTGTACCGTGAATCAGCTCAGTATATCCCTGCCTCTTGCAGACTGACTCCCACATTTCCAGTCACGATTTTTCTCTTGTATTTCATTTCCGGGCCCATACCAATTCTCCCCATAAAGGAATAAGCCCCAAGTCTTTCCAGACCTCTCAGTCAACTTTTCCCCTTTAAGTATTTCTCCAGTTTTTCCCTATGGCGGGCTTTGCTTTACTGTAGTTTAGTGCCTCTCCAGATGGTAGGAGAGGTGATTATTTTCGGTGCTCCAGGCTGGCGGTCTCTTGTGCCAGACGCGCTCTGCATAACAACAGGACGGCTTTTACCCCAAAGGGCTAATGGATTTCATAAGAGTAGATCCTGCTGTAAACAGCCCTCGTCCCTGCTGCTGTGATTAACGCCAGCTCAGCCGAGCGATACCGCCGAGGCCGGCTGTGAGACGGGCACGCGGTGTGCGCTCGGCGCCGCGGCGGGACGGCGCTCACGTCCCGGTGAAGTGCGGCTGAGCTGGCCGGGCCCTTCCTCCTCAGCTCCGCTCCTCACCCCTCGCTGACTGCCGGCGTTTCGCTCACCGGCTGCTCCGGCTTCTGCGGGGACCGTGCCGTAGCAGAGAAATCCCTCTGCGTTGCCGTGCGCTTCCCGGTGCGCGCAGGGAGCCTTCCCCAGGGACACCTTCCCTCAGCCACCGAGGAAATGGTGTGGAGTAAGGAGCTGATCGAAAATGTTCCACATCCGGCAACTCCAGCTCTACAGCTTCGGAGGTTTGTCAGACTCTACACCTTAGGCTGACCAAGATGCAGAAGTGCCCCATAACAAACCTATTCTGTTCATTCTGCGTTTGTCATTGAATGAAAACAAATTTTCTGTGTAATTTTCAAACAGCACAGGTGAAATTTCATTAATATTTGGATGGCATGCAAACCGATTTTCTTAAGCAGTAAGGTTTTGAGAGACTGGAAATGACAGGTAACTTGTGTCCTGTTCAGCTATTAACTTAGAGTTGCTCTAAACTTTAAAAAATGTGTTTATTCAGCTTGCATCATTTTTGTCTTGAAAAAATGTAAATTGCTCTGTCTTTGCAGATGCATAAAATCCAATTCCAGCCCCTTGTTTACAAATAAGGTACTCCTACTTTTTTATTTGTAAAGTATATATTTGAACACCATTTTCCAAAAGTATCCTGTGCTCTATGAATAAAAATCTTCTAAAGCACAGACACCTATGACAACAAAAATCAAGAGTCATTTTCAGTTCTTTTGTTGGAGGTAGTAAACTGTACTCAAAGTGAGGTAGAGAAGCAAGCATTTTTCCTTGTGTTATGTATATTGTAGAATGTCCCATCAGTTTGGCATTCCTTTGATTCTATTTTTCATTCTGCTGGTGAAGTTCACTTGGCCAGAGGAAAATCTAGCAATCTCATTAGGCCATCACCATTAGCACTAAGTGGTTGACACCCTACCCTATCAGGAACAGGGTGATACCAGACCTCCTAACTGAGGGTTATATTCAAAGCAGACTTCAATTAACCCAATAAACATACAAGCTTATATCAATTATCCTAATAAACATAGAAGCCTATATCAACAAGTGAGCACTTGGTCCTACGCAGTCTGTGTATTTATCTTTGCTGGAAATGTGATCCTCTTAAATCCAACCCATCTCAGGTTCTCAGACAGTAAGAGATTTTCTTTGGGTTGTTACTGTTCTGTTTAATTATTTGCAGCACTTTGCTCAAAGGAATGACAAACCATTTACGCTTTCAGGGCACAAGTAACCGCGTGGAACTTTTCCTATAAGTAAAAAGTATCTTATGTGGTTGTCAAAACCCCCAGTGTTTTACCCTATGTGTTGTTTAAATCCATTATCAGCCTTTAGGTTGATTGGCTGCTGCTTTTTACTTATTTTTCAGGAGACTTTTAGACTCTCCATCATGTTACTGCCTGGTTCTGTAGAATTTGCTGAGAGGTTCCTGAACAGGCATCTTAGTGAGGCAAGACAAGGGAAAGAGGCTGACTTTCCAACATCTGGCAGGTCTCCTGGCATAACAGAAACTACCCACATGCATGTAAAAAGCTCCTGGAGATACAGCAGTGGTCCAAAGCTACATCTCCAGTGGGGTTTCTTCCCTGGTGTAGGGCTAATTCAGATTTGAATATAGGTTGTAATGACTGAAAAATCAGAAAGTGCAAGAATGCTTTGTGGGACAGACGGGATTAGCTGCTTTTTGTTTTTAAACATACATAAAAGACAGATTTTTTAAAAATCTTTTTATCTGCACACCTAAAAATGTTTGTAAAATGTTTTACCTTAAATGATGCACATAAGAGATTATTAAAAGAGTAGTAGATTTGGAAAAAGGCACAGTACCTCTTTTATGGTTTTGCATGTTCCCTGAAGGAAAAAAAGGAAACAGGTTAGTGATAGAGGTAAATTAGTAGTGTGGTGACTACTTAGTTTCTCTGCATTAGATATTGTGAGGGTTTTAAATGCTGGTACAAAATCTTTCTATTTTGATAATTTTGACTTGGCCTCAACAGAGGAATGGGACATTCTAATTGTACCTGTTTCAGTCATGGCAATCATTCTGCCTCTTCCACTTTTCAGATGTTTTGGAGGAAATTTCTTACCTGGATACAACTCTCAGGAACAGATTGTTTTGCCATTTTCTTGTTAAGCAGATTTCAAGTATTAAGAGGCGGACTTACAAGCAAAAAAGGGAGTCACTAAAAACTGTCAGGAGTGTGTGCTCTCATGGTTGTAGAGAATTACTGAATTCTATGTGACTGCTTAGCACAATCTTTACTTTTTTAATATACTTTGTACATTTTAACTTCTGAGTACCTTCAGATCTTCCCTGAAATTCCTAGATTTTGGGTCTAGAAACTGTTCTTTACTTTATGGAAACCGTGGTGCTATCAAATTCCCCTTTCTATTCCCTGCCTTGTTCTCTTGCTGTTATTATTTAGAGTTCCTGGGTGAATAAATCCCTGAGAAATGTTCTCTCTGCCTGCAGACTGCAGACTGTAGACTAAAAAGAGAGCAAGGACTGGCAGCATCATCTATTGACATGTCTTTGGATATACAAAGTCCATTTTTGATGGGAAACTCATTTGACTCTGGACCTTGTCATTGAAGAGAAAGAGGTTGCTAGCTAGCAGCAGCTGTTAGCAGCACAGCCCCAGATAAAATAACCTTTAAACTGCTCACCTTTAGGCTGTCAGTGGCCCAGACACAACATCTCCCAGCTGGCACACTCCCACTGGGACCTGTTGTCCCTGTACATGCCAAGTCTTCTGTGAACACTGGAATGCCATAGCTGGCATTGGTGATAAGCACACTGGTCCCTGGGTACCTGCTGGAAACCAAGATAAAAGCTGGGAAAACAGCAAAGATCTCTCTCTGCTCTCGGTTCTCCACCAACGGCCTTGGCACAGGTGGCTGTAGTGTTTCTGTTTTTCATAAAAGCAACTTGACCTTCTTCCTCTTCTGCTCTTTCACTCCATTTACTCTTACCACTCTCATGATAAGGTGAATTATGCTGGCTGATGTAGAATGGTTTTAGCCAGATTTTGGCAGAACTCTTCCAATTTGATGGAAGTGGTTTTGGTGCATTCCAGATGAGCTTGCAAGTGCAGGAATCCTGACAAGATGGCAGTGCCGCTTCTCTGGCAGTTCTGACAGCCAGACAAATTGGCCATTGTTCTATTTCTTCCCCATTCA
The DNA here is from genome assembly GCA_013390105.1 of Tichodroma muraria. Classification (NCBI taxonomy): domain Eukaryota; kingdom Metazoa; phylum Chordata; class Aves; order Passeriformes; family Sittidae; genus Tichodroma; species Tichodroma muraria. The sequence continues at coordinate 17,143 of WAAG01043021.1, read as the reverse complement.
TCATTATTTGACTTCCCCTCTTACCCACGAAAGTTGGAAACAATGGTTTCCTTGAGCTTGAAACTCCTAGTTAAAAGCAGCTGTTTGCCTGTGAGTGTGTTCTGCTCCAGATAAAAATTTCTAGGAGCAAAACCTTCAATGCACTATAAAAACAACTATTATAAAAAGAAAAAGAAGCCAAATTTGCAAATATATATCCTGAAACCGTTAAACCACTCAAATTTGTAGGAATATCAGTCAGGCACTGCCTAGACATCAGTTTGTGTGCTGTTACATCTATTTGAAGAATCAGGGCTTGACTCTGCAGGATCTGTAGTGGTTCAAAGGTGCAATTTATTCAGCTTCAGAGAATTTGGGATGATTTGGCTCGGAGAGTGTGGCACAGTGGAAGCCTGCAGAGCTCCTCCTCACTCAGCTTCTTCCTCCTGTGGGGGTGATGTCCATTGCTCAAGTGCTGTCTGGGAGGGAATTGCCTCTGTGGGGCTCTTCAGCCAGGCCGCTCCTAGAGCTCCTCATGCTGACTACAGGTGTCACAGAGGACAGGGCAGCAGAGTTCCACACTCAGTCTGGGCAAAAGTCATCTCTCCAGCACAACTGTTCAAGGTCCTGTCAGGCTACAGCAAGACAACAATGGGTGCAAGTTCAGAGCAGCACATATGTAGAGCCTGTGAATTCTTACAGAGCAGCTGTGCATTTTGTTAGCTACATATTTATTCAGTACTTCCCTTTCGTAATTACTTTCAGATTGGAAATAAACTTTTTTTTAAAATCATTGTGTTACTGTTGTTTCTTTATTCCTCTATTCCTTTTTTCCTTTCCTCTCCTATCTGTCTTCTCTTCAGAAATACTTTCTTCTTTGTACAAAATCTGAATTGTTCCACTTGATTTTGTCCCACTAAAACTGTTCCAGTGATTAGTAATTCTTTGGCTAAACTCAATTACAGCAGGGCTTCTGAACTTCAGTTTGTCACTTGCTGTCACCAAATACCGGTGTCTGTGAACTTCAGAAAGCGTGAGTTATATTAGGCTGAGTTTGGGAAGGAAACTGCAAGCTTTGACATTACAGGGGGAGGGATTTATTGAAAGCTTAGTCTTTAAACTTTTTCAAAGGAAAAGAAACTTCAGTCATATATGAATATGACTGAGGCAAGCCACAGATAGTGGCTGGGAAGTTTTGAGTCACTTTATAAGAATTGCTTTGCATCTCCCTCTGTGGGCTCTGAATGGAGAAAGAGGTGGTGGAGATTCTGTTTTTAAATAGCCTTCTCTTACATCATCTGTTCTAAAACTTGAACGCTTCAGTTAGTACATGCTATACAGGGCATCTCACTTTAAAAAATGCGTATTTTTAATGGGATGTTAGTGTGGTTCTAAATTATTGCACAAGAAGTGCATTTGTACGTGGCCTGATGTAGTCCTATCTCTGTCCCATTTTCATGGGTTATGTTGGCCACTTTCAGTTTTCTGCAACCTGTTTTCAGTTTTCTCCAAAATGCAAGTCTCAAAACTTGTGTTCCTGTGGCTCATCACTGCTTGTCCTAAAACCAGGACAGCTCTCTGCAAAGAAATGGGTATTTCCAGAGAGAAGAGGTTAAAGGAGGAATTGCCAGAAGTGAAATAGGGGACACCGACATCCCTGTGGGTCCGAGGTTCTGCTCTCGTAGGAGCGCGCCGTGGGCAGCACACGAGAAGGATTTGTCTGCCGGGCAAGGGCAGGAGGGTGAGCTCGGGGAGGAGGCGGGAGGGAGAGCGGCTGTGCTGCAGCGTCCGGGCATCGCAGCGCGCTCGGCTCGGAGGGGTGAAGCCGGGCCCCGGCTGCGCGCCCAGGGGACGCTCTGCCGCAGCAGAGGGGGCTCAGCAGGCACGGGCAGCCGGCTTGCTTCGGGTTCTTTGGGGCTCCCGTGGCTGGAAAAAAACCCTTTTCTTTCATGGGCTTTGTTACCCAAGGGGTTCGTTTTAAGGCGATTTGGTTGGGAGGGGCAGGCTTATTGGCTGGGTGTAACCAGACAGAAAACGAAGCCAAGAGGCAAAGTGGCGGCACCTGTAAGGAGACAGGCCTGATAAACAGCATCCACGTTTTCCGTGGCCTTCGCTGTGCTGGGCCCGAGTCCGTGTGGAAGCGTCTTGCGGGAATGAACAGACCAGCATGGGCTGCGCTGGGGCTCCTGCGCGCCACTGCCCTTTAAACCACGTGCGCCAAGATACTGGAAATACAGTAATCGCTCCGGCTGCGCTTAAAACAAAAAGGCCTCTTAAACTGGCGCAGAAGGTGCTGTTACTATTATTATTGTTGTTATTATTATTAGCATTTATTAAAAACTGTGTTACTATTACGGACATTTTTGCGCGCTCAGTTCCAGCAGCTGAACGGGAGCAAGACCACGTTGTAGGGGAGCGGCAGCCTCGCAGAGCGGCGCGGTGTCCCCGCGGCGTCCCGGAGCACCCTCGGCGGTGTCCCCGGAGCCGCCCGGGCAGGGCAGGGCCGGGCCGGGCAGGGCGCTGTCCCGCGGCGCTCCCGGCGCTCCCCGAACGCCGGTTCCCGCCGCCCGGGCGCGGCTG
>WAAG01042986.1:0-13393 GCA_013390105.1 Tichodroma muraria | reverse complement strand
CTGCAGCTAATTCTCCTAAAGGAGAAAACTACCAAATGCTGCAGTGCATTCCTGTGTGAAGCCCTAACATGCATCTTTGTAGGCAATGCCACCACAAAAAAAGCTCACACAGATCTGAGGTGCTTTACCTCTCCCTGAGAATTTTTCAGCACAACTTTCACATCTTCACCGGTGCCCCAGGAATTCTGGTTCTTCCAGATGAGGTCAGTGGAAGGGCTCGCAGTTACTCCAGCATTTGCAGCCCAGATCTGACAACAGAAGTCACACAGGAAAGTTTTTTGCCAGTCTTACCACATTCCCAAATTACTGATTCAGTTAACATATTCCATTTAAGTGACAGTGTGAATCTCTTTCAGTGAAGAAAACCAAGTATCTTCCAAACACTTGGAATCTTCTTTCTTTTGTACAAGAAAACACATGTGTTTCTAATGCAGGGACTTTAGAATATGTAATATGATGTAAAATTTTCACCTGTACATGGTGAAAATTATTGCATCATACAGAAAGTAAAGTTCTGAAAAACATCTCTCTGTATTAACTGTCCCAGCAATTGACACAACGAATGCCCAACACAAACACAAGTGATTATTTCCTGAACATGTACATAGGAAGGACAAAAGTAAAAAACCTTGTGTCTTTCTGACCAACAGAAGCTGGCCTGTAGTCCATTTCCAGTGAGCAGTTGAAACTTGACAACTTACTGTAACAGTCTGGCCTGCCTTTAGTACATATCTTGAGGTATATCTGTAACTTGCAGAAGTGTCTCCTATTTTTCGGATCATCTCCCAACCTCCCATAGGTTGATCCTAAGAAAAGGGAGAGGAAAAAAAAATATTTCTACCAGCATTCATTTTCTGCTATGCATTTAGTGTGTTTTATCTTCAAGGTTGTGACACTTATATATAAAACTTTCAGTGAAAGGGTACATTATCACTTGATCTTCAGCACAGAATTACAATAATTTTAGGTAAATTTATCTTACCTCTCATTTGAAGTTAAAGTTTAATACATCCTGCTTTTGAATTCTGATGTTAACTAATGTTTATGATTTGCATCAGTTTTGTTATCACTTGGTTCAGAAAAATACATATTAGTAGTATGTATTAAATATTAAAATCCCCTTACAAGTATTTATTGTTTTTTGAAGCACAAAATGGCAAGCAGGCTTCCTAGAAAACAAAATATTGCTGTTAGTATTCTTGAAATATTTTTACATATGCACACCTGCCACCACATACACCCTATATTATTTTTTTTCCTATTAACTACTTGAAAAGCATTAAAAAATCATATACAAGTCATCATTACAGAATGACTGCTTGAAAACAAGAGTAGGTATTTTTTTTAATTCAAAACAAGAGTAAGCATTTTTTAAACTCTCCCACCAACATAGCTTCGGATGATTCAACAGTTGCCACTGGCAGCTAAATTTATCTAAATTAAACAATCATATATTTCAATGGATGCTGACATTCAGTTTGTGATTGCACCAAAACATACCATACTTAGAGAAGATTTTATACTTTTTTTTTAATCTATTTATTTATATAAATTGTTGAAACACTTGTGAATATTCCGCAAGTACAGTTTATTACACTGCACTACAGGGAGTTGCTCAAACCTAGACCCCCTAGAAAAGTGCTAAAGACATGGACCACCCATGGTTACTGGGAACAAAACTGATGCTTCTCCTTGCTTATAAAACAATGGATGTGTAGGCAAATTAAATAAAAGTCTGGGGGGAAATCTATGTGGTAAACAAGTATGTTTGTGGCAGGGAAGCTCAAAAAAAACCCTCAAAAAAGCAAAAAAAAGGCAGGTTCTCCTTCACTAGAAATAGTTTTTGACCTGGATGAATTGAGTCATCTACATGCTGAAGTGTCTAGAGCAAGAGAAATGTCAAGATTTCTTGAATTTGCTAAATGAAACCATTGCTCCCCAGGTGTGGTAATTACAACCCACATAATTCACTGTCTGGAGGAGTCTGTCCAATATCCTCACTGATTAGAGGGGACTGGGACACTTGGAACCAGGCCAGTCTTTGTCACCTAAATCATCATGAAGAGCTGCCCTTCAGTGAAGATAAAGGAGGGAAATGTACTGTATATAAGAGAACCATTTTGAGGGCAACATAAGGAAAAGTTGTGATTATTATTTATCAAAGGGTTCTTTATATGTGTAGATATGTGTAACCTCCCAATATAAATTCCAGCCTATTCACAGGATCAAATAATCTCAGTAGTCACTGTAACAGAGGCTTTGGCATGGGAACTGAGGGCTCATAAAATTGTGGGTGCAGCCAAGGAAGAAGAAAAACTATGATTTAGGAAAGCTTTATGCAGATACAAGGGACATTGGCAGTTAATTTCATCTAGACCTTTATTATGCATCTGTATATGGTTTTTTTGGGCCTTTTTAAGGCAAAGAAAGTGCTGAAAAGGCTTCTAAAGCAGCCTGGTGTCTGCTTGCAGTATTTCTTATCAGGAACAATGTCATCTGTAAAATTTTACAGGTGCATTAGTTGGTTTGAGTTGCATTGCAAGGCAGAACACAGAATTGCAAGGTAACGATTTGGTTGGTGGGCCACCTTGCAGTAAAACAAAAGCACTAAAAATCCTTGGGAAAACATCACCATCAATCCAGAACAGTGTGTGAAATCTTTCTTTGAGATACATGAGTTCCTTAATGCCACGTACTCCGGGGCCACCAGAAACCTGAGAGCTGTGAGGGTGCTGAGGACGCCCTTGCGCCTCCACCTGTGACACGCGTGGGCACTTCCAAACCTGCTCAGAGGTGTTCTTCAAGCGGATGAACTTCCCATCCACGTCTATCTCCTCAATGGACACGTTCCCCGTGGCAGAGGCAGAGTGGGAAATTGTCACGCTGCTGCTGGCTTCGGACTCCTCCACGTCGATCCTCTTCCTCTTGCCGCCAGCCGTGCGGACGCTGCGGCTGGATGAGGCCCGTGAGACGGTCACCCGGGAAGAGGGGCTGGGGGACAGCTTCAGCCTGGCGTGGGGAAGAGACAAAACACACACACACCCATCACATCAGAGAAATGGAGGCTCAGGGAGGGACCTCCTTGCTCTCCACAACTCTCTAGCAGGAGAGTGAAACGAGTTAGGGGTCGGGCTCTGCTTGCAGGGAACACAAGAGAGCGAGAGGAAACAGCTTAAGCTGGGCCAGGGATGATGAACACTGGGTATCAGGAGGAATTTCTTCACTGAAAAGGCAGTCAGGCTTCACCCAGGGAAGTGGTGGAATCACTGTCCCTGGAAGTGCTGGAAAACACAAGCGGATGTGACACTTGGGGACACAGTTTAGTGCTGACCATGGCAGTGCTGGGACTGGCACAGCTGGATTCAAATCTTTTCCTGCCTTAATGATTCCGTGACCTGGTTTTACTTTTCCCACCTTTTTTTCCTAAATAGACTTTTTTCCATCTCCTTTCCACAGATTTGTACAGCAACATAGTAAACAAAGCATGTTACATGAAGAAGTGAAGGCTTAGGTACTTAAGAGGTGAATAAAACATTGTCAAACAGCTGATTAATATTCCTGGAGCACAGAATACTGATGGACTACTACATTAAGAGCATAAATGCATTTCTGTGCATTTGATAAAGACTACAAAGAAACAAAAACCCTAGGGAGACTTAAGCCACTGTGGGAAATTAATGCAAAAACACAGTGGCATAAATCTTTGGCTGTTTCATCCCCACAATTGAGAGGAATCAGCAGTGAGCAGCTCAGAATACAGTGAATAATCAAATTGCTTTAAATGACAGTTGTGAAAGAGGTAAAAATTTTCAGTATTGGAAGAACTCTGAGGCCAGATGTGGAAAAAGTAGCTGATTGATAAGCTGGGCAATCACAATGGCTATGACTTTATTAAAACTGTTTTATACTTAAAGAAATTTGGATAACAATTAATTAACCCTGCAATTAATTTCTAAGAAGAATATTAACCACGGCAGCAAACAGGCATACAAACGACAATTCATTACTTCTGTGCTCAATCGTAAGGGGGGGAAAAAAAAAAAGTGTTTGCTGCCTTGTGAGCTGGTCTGATAATCAGTGTTCTTGATCTCATGGTGACACAGAATTGTGTCAGACAGGAGAGGGCAAAACCAGTGCCTTGCAAAGCAGTCAAGCACCACTAAAATCTGCTTTTTAACAGAGAAAGAGGCAAGAGAAGCACAGAGATAACAGACACCATCTTGTTTCGATGTCCTTTCCTACCTCTCCTCTTCACCCTCCAGCAATTTCCGGTATGCATTGATCTCCATGTCAAGTGCCAGTTTAACATCCAGGAGTTGCTCGTAGTCAGTCAGCTGTTCCTGCATCTGATTTCTTATCTCTGCAATTTCCTTCTCCTTCTCTGCCAGCATTTTGCGGCAGTTTTCCTGTTCCTGTGCCAAGTTGCTCTCCAGCTCCTGTGCTCTGTCCTGCCACGCTCTAGACTAGAGAAAAAGCATTGAAAATATCAATGATGGTGCAAAGGAAAGCCCATCCAAGCCTCCATGTGCTCTGCTGTTCAGGCAACACAGAAGTCTAAACACAGAAGTTACATCCTCCTGAGTTCAAACTCACCCGCATTCAACTTCCTGCTCTCCATCTCACCTACTACAAACGTAAAAACCTCAAATTGCAGTGAAACTTGCAACATCCTTGGAAAAACTACTTTGCTCCATTTTTCTATGGTGTGAAAATATGCTACTGTACTTGAATTTACTTGGGAAAGAAAAACTGAGCTTACAAGTTTAACTGTTTAACACATGCCAGACAGGACACAATAACAGTCTCAAGCTACATGAGGGGAGACTTAGGCTGGACATTAGGACAGATTTCCTCAGCAAAAGGGTGGTTAGGGCTGCCCAGGGAGGCAGGTGGAGGAGTCACTACCCCTGGAAGTGTTTAAGCGCCTTGTAGTTTCCAGATGTCTGCTTTGTGCTTTGGCTTGGTGCTGCTAATCCTGAATTCTGGGAGGCAGCTGCCCTAAAGGAATAGGGGTTGTTGCCAGTGAAAACCTGCCTGCCTATCCTTAAAGCCTCCAAGGCTTGCTCAGAGTGTGGTGATAAGCATTCCTTGAAGAAATCTGATTTGTCTCCTGCTTCAAAAATTCCATCAAGCCAGCAGATCTTAAAATTGTACACCCAGAATGGAATGCTTATCAAAGTAAGTCCACAGTGATGGCAGCTTTAGGGTTTACTTTCCATAAGCATGCTTTCTTCTTCTTCAGTCCTTTGAGATTTAGTTTTGTTTTTAATTAAGGGACAGACACAGGAACCAATGCCCCATAATTACAAAGTTTGCTATGCATGCACCCAGATTTAGGAGGTCACCACATATTCCAGAGACAGAGAGAGAAGGCAGTCCACATGTCTGACACAGGGGACCAGTGTAACTGGTTGTCAATGCTAAGAGTCAGATAAGAAATTTAATAAATGGAGTTCTGTGTCACGTGGAAGATCACAGTGGAGTCTACTACAGAGCTCAGTGCTGGCAACTCAAACCAGACCAGCACCAGGGATAAGAGATTTCCAAGAAAATGAAGCTCAATTTAGTGCAAGTAAAGTGGAAAACAAAAGTGTAGTGGCTGACTTTACTAATGATACCGAAAAAACCCCACCCCAAAACGACAAAATGGTTTCTTTGGTGGAAAATCACAGTCAAAATGACAGAAGTTGATTTGCCCTGAAGTTGACTTGCCCTGAAGTTAGTGACAAACACTTATGCCTGTTCAGAAGCAAGTCCTCTGAAACAAGCTGTCAATCCTGAAGACAGAACAGAGGCAATTAACTTAAAAAACCTGTTGATTGAACCCCCAAAAGATGATGGTAATCTAAAGGCAGAAATAAGATCTAAGTGGCCAAAACTTTCCATCCAGTTCCTGTGGAACCTCATGCACATTCATTACTGTCACCTGATCTTTCCCAGAGACTAATTTGACTAAATAAAAGGAAAACTAGGAAGACTCTTACTAGTATCTGCCAATTTATTTGGAAAATTAGGAAATTATGTCCCTCACATTGAATTTTTCACTCGAAATACACAGAATTTTGATGTCCTACTACAGTTTAATGCACAGGAGGAATAAAATTCAAGAAGTATCACAGAAAGGGTCAAACAGTACAAGTATTTTATATTCCTAAAAATGTTTAAATGTTTTGTTGCATTTTCGAGTTACAAAAGCTTACTGCAGAACCAACTCCTAACACTTCTCATTTTCACTCTGGATTTCCCACTGCAGTGCACACAATGTTACAAATAGGCCAGTACTGAACGGATCACTTGTCATACGTTATGTCATACTTCTCTGGGTGTGATCTGTGCCCTCTGTGATCTAGGAATAACAAGTTTCTGCTCGAGATCCTGCCCTACAAATGCTCAAGTACAGTTATTTGATGTTTTTACTCAGTCCCACATTCCTAATCTGGGCAAGATCACATCATTAGTTTTGGCTTTTTTAGATGTCTAGATGCAAACTGGATCTAGGATGAAAAGAGACTGCAAATTCCAGTTCCGGCTTTGAATGTTGCTTTGTAGAATTCTACACTAGGCTGGTCCAGTCACTACTAAACTGCTCAGAGTGTCATGAACATTTAATACATGTTTGTCTAAAATAGCCCCATCTATCCACAAAAATTTTCACAAAACCCAGTTAACAATACCCCATTTCAAACACTAGCTCTATAGCAGAATACTATACACAGAAAAAGAAAATAAAGTTTGTCAAAAGGACACATTAAGGAATTTGAAAAAGTATGGAGCAGTAGGAGAGAAGACAAACTCTGGTCGTGACACTGAATATACCTGCAAGTTAAGGGAAAAACAGACCTTTAATATAAAACCCATCAACTGTAACAGAAAGAAAAGCCCTTTAATACAAAAATCAACAGCTGCAAATAGCAGGACTGAGGAGGGACAGGTGGTTACCTCTTTCTGAAGGCTGGTGATGTGGGAGGACAGGCTGTCGATGCGCATGCGGCTCTCATTCAGCTGCTCCCTGATGGTGTTGGCTGCAGAGCTGCTCATCTCTGAGGACAGCCTGGCACTCTCCAGCTGCGGGGCACCAAAGTGAAGACATCAGTTTCAAAGTACCTTTCACTAGAAGAAGGTATGAATCACCAAAAACCCACACGTGATGCTAAGCCACTGAGTTCCTCTCTGCAGCTCCAATGCAGTGAAACTTTTCTTTCTTTAAGGCTAAAATGTGGTGCCTCGGTTACCACGTTGGATTGCCCTGCCTGGAATTCCAATTCTCTGAATATTTACTTTAGGATTAAAACCTTCCCTTGTAGACATTACTGAAATTGAACGACTAAGTTCAGTTTTCATGCTGGCCAAAGTTTATCTAATACGCTTAAACTGAAGAAGCTAAATTGAAATTACCAATTCTCTAAAGAGAGGCAAACTTGTTAACTTTCAGGCAATATAAGAAAATTGGTACCAGTACCAGTGCCCTAAGCCACTACTGCTTCATTCTATCACTTCAACCACGAATAGTTATATAAAATAACTAAATCATTCCTGCTGAACACTACCACACACACTTGAGCTGGATCACAGATTTCTTGAACTTGATGATGATGATGATGCAAAGCAATCAATTTTTAACTAAGTTTCCAAAAATACAGAAAAGTATACCTAATGAAAGACCAAGAAAGCAATGAGAGGTTGCACTTTTGGCTAGATTATATTTTAAATAATCTTTTCCAAGCCGGATTGAAGGCATTGAAATAAGCAGGCTGAAATACCAAAACCAACACTAATAAATCCAGTCTGTATGACTGGAACATTCATACAGTAACTTCTGCTGTAACATTCCACCTTGCTTTTAAAAAATACCAACTGCAATAAGTACAGCCACAGAAACAAGGTTCAGTTGAGACATCAGGCTGCCTCCTGACATAAATGCTGATTAGCAGCAGAGGAAGGAAATGATGAAGTGTAACTGATTTCAGCTTACTGTCTAGATGACTGAAAAACAGAAGTTACTGGGCATTGTAAAACTTCCCCATGTTTTGTACAGGGTCAGAGGACTCTATCTTCTGTCTTCTCAGCAGGCCCCATAATGGATTTTTATACAAAATATGGGACACCTTATTGGCCATTTTTCAGTATCATGTTTAACACTGTATGAACTTTCCTTGAATTAACAGTAATCCCAAGCATTAATCACTTTTCCCCCCAGATCACCTTCACACAGTGCTTCTTTCCCTTCTGATATTGTACCTGATGAGGATTCAACCTGCTCCCAAAGCGAGATGTGAAAATGCAAATCTGCACTCAAACGCATGCTAATTTCAAACCCAGCTCCCTAATAAAACCCCTCTGAGCTGCCAGTAATTATGCTATTAAGCAAAACAAAAACAAAGTACATCAAACAGCTGCGTGAAAACATGTTCTCACTTTGGAATGGTAAGTCTCTTCGAGCTCTTCTTTGTACAGCTTCACTTGTGCATCATGCTGCTCTCTGATTTCGTGGAGGGCCTGGGCCAGTTTGTGCTCATATTCAATCTGACGTCCAGAATCAACCTCGACCAGGCGAGTTTCATGTTTCCTTCTTGTCTCATTGATTTCCTGTGAGAACCAGAAAAGCATGGTAACACTCAGTAAATACAGGACAAAAGTTTCAGAAGACTATCCTGCTGAGTGGAGAGTAATGCAGATTCTAATATCAGATTATTTTAACATGAAACTTTTAGTAAAAACAGTCTCCCCAGTCTTATTTTGCAATAGCCACCCATTAAAACAAGAGCTAGCATTTTTTTCTGAGAGTTATCTGAACTTTCAACAAATACACCTCAGCATCATTAGATTTTAAAAATGTATCCCTCTTTTCTTGAGATATCTTCTGTTCTTCAACAAAATCAAACTACTGTGAAATAACAGTCACCCTACCTTCCCCAATTACTTGTTTGCTTGCCTGTGCTTTCTCTGGAAAAACTGGGATTCCAACAACATGAAACAAAGCTGAAAATACTCCTAGCAAGAAGAAGTACACATGGAACAAAAGACAGTACGGTCAAGTACATTTGTTACTGTCCTAAGGTTCCACCTGGAAAGCCTCAAGGGCACAGGTGAAATGGAGGGTGGCAAGAAAAAGTTCTAAAATATTTTTAAATTAATCCACTTTTGTTTCTGCTATTCAAAAGCATCCTATTAGAAAGGTTTGAAATTAAAAACATTGCAGATCTAGAGCACATGTTTGAGTGTCCCTCTCCACTATATTTCTCAAAATGGGATTACATGGGAAATTACTAACCTACTTTTTCATTAACAAGAAAAGACGTGCATTGCATGCCACGATCAGAATTTAAGATGAAACAACATCATACATGAAGTTATTTTACCACATGAATTCTGAGTTAAAATCATTTTTCCTAGAAAAAGGAGGTTAGAAATCTTCATGCTAGAACAGATGTAAATCCTACTCTGAGCAGGAGTTCAGACAAGTTGCAGAGGTACGTTCTAACCTAAATTGTTTTCCTATTCTATGGAATATGACCTCCTCCCAGTCTTCTTGCCTTTAAAAATGTTAACTCTTGAGGCTAAATTTACCTCCTCATACATATTTTTACGGAATTCCAGGTCTTCAATGAGGCTCTGACAACGGTTTTCAAGGTCCACCTTCTGCAAGGTTTCATTTATAAGCTGGTCCTTGGCAGCAGCTAAAGAAGCTTCAAGCTTTAAGAAACAAAAGAATCAACACAACAGTCATGCAGCAGAACTCACACAATGGCCAGAGTCTCACAGAACTACAGCTAGCTACACATTAAGCTTTTACTTCACAATCAAAGTCCCAATATTTACCCCAGTAATATTACGTATTATTAGTATTACACACACACTTTTGCAGTTGCTTATGCGAGTTCTATATATTTCACCTTAGTAACTGGCATTAAAACTGCTACTTGTTGATTTTCCTTACAAATCAATTTTTAATACACAGAAAACACCAGTTTCCTGGTCTCCACAACTTGTCCTCTTGAGGTGGTGCTGCTCAAGACTACAAATCAGAAGTCTAACAAAACTAGGACAAGAGGTGTTCTTCCTTGTTGTTCCACCAGAACATGGAGAACCAGAGCCAGAACCAAAAGGAGGACAGAGAGAAACTGTTATTTGTCAGTTATTATCTGTTCTTGTGAAGTCAATCTGCCGCTCAAAACACTTCTGGAAAGTGTCAAATGTACTTTGAGTCTTGACCTGCTTTCTTCCCCCTAAGTATCTCTTGCAATTTCAGCATCTGCAATTTTAAGAGCTCTCTCTTCCACCATTCACGTTATTAATGAAACTCAGCAGTACTGGACTCAAACCAACTCAACACTGCTTCTAGTGCTGAAAGTCAAACACTATTGGCTCTAGCTGTTACTAGACTATAGGTTTTCATCCTTTTTTTTGGTTACAAAGTTATACTTTATCATATCGGCAGCTCATAATACAGAAAACCTCACTTGCTAAGAGAACCTGATAGTTAGATATCTTTTCTTCTCACCTCTCTAATTTGATCTTTCAAATCTTCATTTTCTCCCTCCAGACTTTTCTTATCAGCAAGGGCTGTGGCCAGTGCAGCTTCTTTAGAATTCAGGGCTGCTTCAAACTCACGAAGTTTGGCTTGGGCTCCATTGAGGTCAGATTCCTTTTTTGCAGAGCTGGAACAAACCAGAGAAAGTGGTTACAAGAAATCCTAAAAATGCCCCCAAAGTTTACTTCTGACTAATAAAGCAATCTGAATCTTGAACTTGAGAAACACCTGTCAAAAACATTTTATGCTGGCTGAATTTACTGTGCTTTGCAGCACCCTTCAAAAATGGCAAAGCTCTACAGACTTGAGGAAATAGACCCAAATCCTGTCTATAGAGCAGTATCTGCCATCATAGAAATTACACTGGTGCAGAGGTGATGTGATTTCTTTATGAAGGCAAGCACAGAAGATTTTCAAATCAGCTTCAAATTAGTTTTTGTGTCTAGACAAGCAGCCAAGTATTTTCTAGGTGTTTATTTCCTAAACCAGCATATTCAAACAGAGAAATCAAACAGGAAAAAAGTAATGTCACATAAACACAAGTTTATTATACACAAATAATGCTCTTACAGGCTACTATCAAAAACAGGAGAAAGGAAATCCATATTCATGAATCAAAATGTTTCTTGTCCTTAGATGGCAGAAGCAGCCATTAAATGTGTAACAAGTTCTTCAGCCTTGGAGTTCATTTGTCTATCAAGGGCAGCAGCATTCATAAGTCCTAGATGGCTTTAATTGAACTATGAACTTTTTAAAGGAATGGACAGATTTAATGTTCAATAACAGCACAGCTGGCATATCCTTCTTCAGTTCTCATGCTTTTCTTTCCAGATGTTTAAAAAAAAAAAAAATTAGAAATAACAACATAACGCTGAGATGACTTAATATTGGATAAAGATAGAATCGGAATACATCCACTAGTCTTTTTAATCACTGTACAGCTTATAAGACACAACAGCAACGCCTCTCGAAAAAATGAGACCAACGCAAAATCAACACAAAAAGGAGAGACCCTCAGCTTTAAAAGATCCTTTTTCCCCAAGATTATCTGCACTTATCGTGCTCGGGAAAGGTGCATGCACACAGAGGGATGCAGGGATGGAATGCATGTCTGGAGGTTTCAGCACCACAGCCACACCACATGGCAGGCTTTATGCAACAGACTTAGCGCTTGCTAATCCCGATCCCATGGGATTAGCACCTGCTTCCCCCGTGGCATCCACAGGGCAGGCTGGGAGCCCCAGACACACACAAAAACACTCTTCTGCACTCAGCTGCTTCCTCCTGCTCAACACTCCCCATTCCCTTAGTGGCATTTCACTCCTCAGATCCACAGCTCAGACAAAATCACAGGATTTAGGGTTTGGACACTCCTGCCTCCAGATCTCTGCATTATTCCCTAGAGGTTCTGCCCTGTCCTCTTCCACCCAGGCCTGTTGGAACTTCAGCATGCAAGGAAGGTGTGCAGCAGAAGAGGAAAAAGAAGGAAGGGAAGGTGTCTTGCCATGGTACATCTGTAAAAAAACTCCAATCTCTCCATCCCCTATTAGGAAGTATGAGGGCCCACAGCAGACATTTGTTGTGTGATCACTGCTGATCAAAACATGAAGAAACTGCTCCCATGCTGAAACCAAGCCTACCAAGTCAGACCCTGAAATGAGAATGTTGCAGAGCTATAGACAGCAAGCTGCTCCCCAGTCTGCCCCAAGTTATCCTGGACTCTGAAACAGGGAGACTCCCCAAAATATGCGACTATCCAAAGTGTGTGGATACCTTAGAACTACTTGGATTTTAAATTCTTTTAATACAAATATCTTTTTAATGCATTTACAGACTGGAAGGCAGCTGAGAAGAGCGTTCTTGTCATGCATCAGCAGAGAAAAAAGGATATATAAAATGGACTAACAACAACAACATGATTAAAACCCAGTGTAGTACCTGTACCACAGAAAGTATTACCAGTTAGATCAGCCCTTTCTGGCTTGTTTGCAACAAGACTGTCTGTAAAGCCACACTATAATTTAATGCAACAAAAGCCACAATGGGGGGTGGTGGGTGGGTGGAGAATTAAAATTAAGCACTATTAGTTGTCAGTGACATGAGTAGTCTAACTATGAGACAGCTCATCTGAACACATTCTCAGAGAGAAAACAGAAACTGGAGCTTAACACTTCAAACGCTGAAAGCCAGATGAAATCTCAGCGACTCAGCAGCGTCATCCCAGCCTTAATGGAATACAGGAAAGGAGGAAAAGATCAGAAAAGCCTCTGTGATTTATAAAAACAAAAACTAATGTATACAACACATACTTCACCCTAACACTCACTAATTTGCACCAGGAAGAACTTCAGCCTCTTGACAATAGCTAGCTTCTTCCTTCCCAGAGAGCCAAAACTACATCTGAATACAGCAAATGAAAAAAACCTCAAACACCTTCCTGTTGCAGAGTTCAGAAACTACCTAGAACTGTACTCCTTTTCAAGTATTTTGACTCATGAAAGAAAAATAAAAGCAAGGAAGCAATTGCTGATTTGCAACTTTTTCAAAGAGGCAGCTTGGTTTTCTCTCTTTTGACTTCAAAGTACGTGGATCTTCCTATCCATGGAATTGTTAACAACCTAGCATTTCCTGTAATCTCCTTCAACTTCTTGCTAAGTTAATAGAAAAGTCATACAAACAAACAAACAAACAAAAAATCGCAAACAAACAAAAAATCCAACACCAACCAAACGAAAACCCCAAAGAAATAATTTTCTAGCTGTTCAATAAGCTGAACTGACCATCTGGAGCCAGACAAACCACACACCTAATGCAAGGCAAGCAGTCAGCAGCCAGACCTCAAGAGGTATAATTCAAAAGTTC